>JANAVB010012599.1:6354782-6474782 GCA_029216955.1 Iris pallida | reverse complement strand
CTAAACTTCATCGTTTTCCTTAACTGATTTTGAGTTTAATTGCCAAGGTTAAATTCATTTACTTTATGATTTGTTCACTGTAGGTTGTTAATGTCAGTTGTGTTAGTAATGGGGATGTTTACATGTTGGTTTGGGTTTCGAAAATTAGGCTTGGAATGGTTTTCAAACTGCCATTAACCTGAGACCAAATTCCTGAGATTTTAATACTATTACACATCCAAACTGAGATATTACACTCTCTCTATTTGACACAATTGTAAATACCTGAGTTCCATTTCACAAAACTGTCATTGCTCTTCCTGAAAAAAAAACTCTATAATCCTGAGATTAACACTGAACATTCCTGAGTTGTTGTTTTTTTACTGTCATTGACACTCACCTATAACTGAGAACCTACTTGATACTCCCCTCACTGTTTTGAATGGACACAACCATCACTGAATTGTCCTGCCACCATGTTATTCCATGTTTTCCAATTCCTATTGACACTCTATTTAACTATGGCTATGTGACACATTATACATCATTGATTTTATCACACACACTCTTGTTTTCAGGATACACACACTAAATTTCCATTCACTCATGTTCACTCACATCTACACAACTGTCATTGACACACTCTCTATTTGATTCACTGTCACTATGTACACACATTGACACATTTGCATTATTCCAATTTCCCTAACCTGTCACACTGAACTGTTAAGAACTTGAAAACATGTACACACACCACTCTACAAAAACTGAATCCTTGAGACTTAATCTCAGTTTTCCTGAGAAATTTAGGAATGTTCATGTATATTTTTTAGTCCTTATAACACACACACACCCTGTTACAAACCCTCACACACATGGTTACCCCCTTCACTATGACACTAAGCTATTTCCTATGGAATACATGTGACACTCTTCATTAACCTATTGCTGTCCCTAACCTAAGCTCATCCCTATAACACCACACACATAACTTCTCACATGTGCACACCCTAAACCTAAGATACACCACTGTTATCCCATTGATACCTATTAACTATAGCTCTATATGCATGGACACACATGCCATTACCCTCTCTCTCTATATCACTCTATGTATGTATATATATCTATATGCTTGATAATAATGTGGTGAATAAGTGTGATATTATATTAATGTAATGTATATACAATATGTGTTTTAGCCTATGGCTCCTAATAGGTATAAGCCTATAGTGAATATGTGCATGTTACATAGAAATTGTGTGTGGTTGGCTTGTATGGCCTAGATATGGTGTGTGCTTGCTAGTCTAGACTTGGTTAGGCCTAGTGAGACTTGACTAGACTAGGATTGACCTAGTTTGACTAGTAGCTGACTTGGGTTGACCCAGAGTTGACCAAGTTTGACTTTGACCTAGATTAACCTAGAAATTATGTAGATTGCATCGTAGACTTCACTTACCTTATTTTAAACATATTATAACCCATATTATTCTGTTTAGGACATTGTGACTCTGTTGCAGACATCTGACATTATACTACTCTTTTCAGAGTATCAGGCGAGTACATTCTCTAATAGTTCTTCCATTTACTTGTCGTTTACTATATTTCAATTGTAGCTAGTTCTATCTGATTCTCTGTTTCAAACACAATTTGATATTGCTGGATCCATTTCATGCGACACTCACTTATTTATGTCTGGCCTCTATTTCTGGAACTACCTACTGGAACCACCCTGGAATCATTTACTGGAACCATTCGTGTACTGGCTGGATTTATATCTATTTTTGTGTCAGATTATGGATTCACTTGTACTTACTGGGCGGGGAAATATTGGAATAGGCATGTGAACATACCCAAATACTGGAACCACTCCTTTAGAATTATACTGGAACGATAGCCATCCCACACTTGGCCTAGTGTGCGTGTGCCGTATTACCTACAGCCGTTAACATGTCGATCCCGATATTTTAAAACACACTGTTTGAGTATAGGCTGGACTCACCCTGGAACCTTTGATCACCGACTGGACTCACCTCATACCGGACCCATCTTGTACTGGAACCACCCGGTATCAGATTCATGTTGTCTAGATTTACTTGGGTTTTGTACTTGTTTTCATTTACATTCTGGACTTATATCATGTTGCTCTAGTTCAGCTAGTTTCTATTTACTGTCTTTATTGCTATGATTCTTCTCTTGTTTTTACTTACCTTACTTTTCTTGTATCTTAACTGTTTCTATACTGTCACCTGTATACAAACTACCATGTTTCATCAATATAACTACTTATAACTGCTTTATAGTTCTCTGTCATTTAATTGGGATTTCTTGATAAGTTATACTCGTTCCTGTCCGAATGGACCTGTTGAAATTTTACAGATGATTGCCCTGAGGATATTTGCCCTACTCATTATGGACCTGACGAAGATTAGCTACCTTTGGCCCCGACACTCAGGAGTGATCGGAATTTAGTTTAGTAGACATGCATCTGTTTTCATGTAGAGCTTGTTGTATAGAATTGAGACTTGAGGTGTATTTGAGATTGTTTGAGATTGTTGTTATTATTTCAGTAGTTATTGTTGTCTTCAATTTCTTAGTTATATTTCGGTGCTATCTTATCGTGCTTAGACTGTGATTGAATTACACCATATCTTATACTTGTCCTCCCTTCAGAGTTGATCTTGATGAGTATATTATATACTGCATGAGTTGATGGTTAGTTAGAGAATTAGAACAGCGTTCTACCACCGACACTGCAGCGTAGGCTGGGCGTTGTTACGTACTCGTACCCTCACAGTGGGTGCGGGTTGTGACATACACTGCTATTTTGGTAAACGTTCGAATAGAGAAGAGAGAAAGAGAGAGAGAGGAGGAGGTATCGGGATCCTCGAACGTTTACCAAAATAGCAGTGTATATATATATATATATATATATATATATATATATATATATATATATATATATATATAGAGAGAGAGAGAGAGAGAGAGAGAGAGAGAGAGAGAGAGAGAGAGGAGAGAGTCGGGATCCTCGAACGTTTACCAAAATAGCAGTCGTTGGATTGATCTTTTTACTGTTAAATCTTGCAAAAATTTGGGTAGTTTAAGGATTTAATTAAACATTAAAAAAATATTCATTTTCTTTCTCTTTTTTGTGTGAGAACAACAAGGAAAACCTAACTTCCAAAGCAAGTTTTATCCCTTCCCTGGTCTAATTTTTAGGTAAACTTTAGGAGAAACTTTCTTATGATGTTTAGTATTTTTTTTTACTATATTTTAAAGAATTTTTGCATTTTCTAAATATCTGCTAAGTAGACGATGTCCTATAATTGAATCATTCAACTCGTTCATGTTACAACTTGAAACCCATTTTATCTAAATCGATACCAGTAAACTTTTTGCTATCCTAGACCTCATCTCGTTTATAGGACAATTATTTTGAAAATTATTATTATTTACTAATTATTAAAAATCCAGAGATAGATATTGTGTTTGGATTAAATTTTGCCAAAACTGTGCTATTTCGATCGTATCTTATGCAAACGAACCCGTTTTGTGATTTGGAGCATACCCACGTGCCGACATCATCTCATCGGAATACACAATAATGGCTTGTCAATCCACATATTTGGGATATAAAATTTTGACCTAATTTTGTGTCTCAATTTATATATCGTTATAAATCCTAAACTAGCAAACTATTGAGTTCGGATTGTTGATTTATGAACCCTATGTAATACCTTAGCATATCTAGTATAGGTTGTGCCTATAACCCTAGTTAGTTAGGTAACTTTAGGGTAAGTAAATTGGAATGGTAATTATAAGTTTAGTATCCAAATTGTATCTAACCTAGTTCATATTTTCTTTGTGATGGAATTATGGGTAAGTGTGGTGCTTGTGATTGTGTGGGATAGCTAGAGGGACTTGTTTGGATTAACTAGTTAGTTAACAATTTGTTTTCCATCAGGAGATATAGGCAAGTATTACAATGACCCTTTTGACACATGTATAATATGTTTTATACTTTATTTTCTTTCCATGGTCATACTTGTTCTATGATACTTTTGAATTGTGCTTGATAGCTAGGTTGACACAAAATCACAGTCAACCAAATATTGATAAAATTGAAAATATGATACTTGTCATAATTCAATATGACCATCAAGACAGAACTCGTGCAAGACGGACGTCGGCTCTATCCTGCAGCGTATCAGTTTTTGAGTCTGTATTTTTACTTTTATTGAGTCTAGATAAATGTAAACTGAGTCGCACTGAGTAGTTTGGGCCTATACCTATCTCCAAACCACAAACCAAAAGCTCCACCAAACCAAACTAGCCCATATAGTCCATTTTAGCAATTCTGTCTCCTGGAGACAGAGTTTGGGCCGAACTCTGCCTCCACACAGAATTCGGTCCGAATTCTGCTCCCTAAATTACAGGACCCTAATTTTTAGGGTTTGCTGTATGCTACTTGTCCAACGGCCAAAAATTTGAATTCTTGACACAGAATTCTGGCCGAATTCTGCTTACCCAGAACCCTATAAATAGACCTTGAATTCTCTCATTTTCTTTCATCCAATCTTCTCTTCTCTCTAAAACCTTATACAAGCCTTAACCTTCTCATCAACTTGCCACAAGCTCCCTAAGCCTCAAAGTGCTCAGTGCTCTTCAGTTAGGAGTTTGTGCAAGAGTTAAAAAAATCACTTGGAAAATTCCAAGCTTCGCCACTGCGATCTCTGTAAGAAGTTGACGTGCTCTTCTGAAGAAAAAGCACGGGGTGTAACTATTATTTCATAAATAGTAGATTTAATCCTGAGCTAGAGTTCTTAGGCCTGGACTAGTCCTCCACGAGAGAAACTAGGTTAAAATCGGCTGTATTTGCGTATGCTTTCTTGCTCTTTATAATTTCTGTATTTACTCTGATTATTTACTGTTGGTGAAAGAGTTTAATTTTTAATTGGCTATTATTGTCATAAACTATATTCACCCTCCTCTAGAGTTGCCTACTTATTCTTCAATTGGTATCAGAGCTCTGTTCTCTCAACAAGGACTAATATCCTAGACTGATCCATGGCAACCACACAACCTATGTTTTTCAATCATGGTGAAGGACAGTCCACTCATAGGCCACCCCTATTCGATGGAACAAACTACACCTATTGGAAAACAAGGATGAGTTTCTATCTCAAGTCTCTAGACTTCGACCTGTGGACCATTGTCACCGATGGTTGCAAAAAGCCCGCCAGGATAGTTGTCAATGGTGATCTCGTCGAGAAATCCAACGACAAATATTCTGACGAAAAAAAGAAACATGCGAGTCTAGATGCTAGAGCTATTAATGCTTTATTTTGTGTAATAGACAGGAATGAGTTTAACAGGGTCTCGACATGCACCACCTCGCACGAAGTATGGAAACTTCTAGAAGTGACGCATGAAGGAACCACCCAAGTCAAGGAGTCAAAAATCAGTCGTCTCACTCAAGAATATGAGGCGTTCAAGATGAAGCCTAATGAGACGATCATACAAATGTTTACAAGATTCCTTGACGTCATCAACCCTTTGTCATCTCTCGACAAACAATATACAAATCATGAGAAGATCCGTAAGTTACTTAGGGGGCTACCGAAGATTTGGAACCCTAAGGTAACAGCTATCATAGAAGGCAATGATCTCACGACAATGTCTATGGAGACTTTGATGGGAAAGCTGATGACCTACGAGCTTGACCTCAAATACTTCGACGAACCTGCACCAAAGGCAAAAGAGATTGCCCTAAAACTCATCGTCGAAGGGCTGATCCTGAGAAGACTGATACGACAATTCTGAAGGTGATGATCAAGCTCTTCTAGTCCGCATCTTCAAGAAGTTCCTTCGTTTAATCGAAGAAAAAGGAACAACAAGAAGATGACGAGGAAGAACTAACGTGCTACGGTTGTAAGAATACGGGACACGTCCGAAAAGACTGTCCATTCGCAAAGAAAGGCAACCGATATGAGAAGCCCTATAAGAAGTCATCTCTTCAAGAAAATATGCTAACACTAGTATTTGGCATGAAAGCGAAGCAAGTGATTCCGAGGAAGAAAATGACTCTCCTCAAGACACTGCTAATGTCTGCCTAATGGTAACATCCGATAAGGTAACTAGCGAAACTCTCGATGACTTTACTTTTGATGAACTTGGCGATGCGTTTAATGATTTACTAATTGACCACAAGAAAGTCATTAGTAAATATAAGCATGCCAAGGAGAAGATCAAAATCTATGAAATAGAGATTCAAAAACTTTCTTCCTTGCTTAATAATGTTAGAGATACTCCACCCAGGAAGTCACTAATGAGGTGTCAATGCTTAAGTTAAGCCTACATGATACCGAAGCACTTATTGAAAAGCGAACACGTGAGATCACAGCACTCAACACTGAGCTTGCTGAAGAAAAGAATAAACAAGATCTCTATTGCTAAAATTGATGGTTTAAATGTTAAGTGTAATGATCTACATGCTACCTCTAAGAAATTAGAGATTAGATTGGGAAAACAGGTTGCTCAACCTCAACCCAATCACAAAAGACACACACAAAACACAAGACTACTAAAATAGTAAACACGTTATCCACATGCAGCACGTAAACATGCTTACAAGCACATGTACTCTCATACAACACACGAACCACATGCACAAAGACATTATTCTCATAACTATCACTCTGATGTTGCACATAGTCACTATTCTGCTAACCATCACCATGCTACACATAGACATAACCATAGTCAATATCCTGCTAACTATCACCATGTTGCACGTAGATATAATAATCCTGCTACTACATATAGTCACTATCCTACGGTTCCATACAACTATCACCATGCTGCATATAGACATCGCCATGCTCCCAACACTAATAGACATGCTACTTGCACTTACTGTGGATTACATGGTCATATCTCACCACAGTGTAGAATTAGGAAATTAGTGGACATCAATCTATATGCATGGGTACCGAAGACTAACATTTCAGGACCCACAAGAACTTGGGTACCAAAGGTCACATCTACTCGTCATGTAGGTGGACCTTCCTCCCTCAACTAAGAGCAAGTGGATTCTCGATAATGGATGCTCGCAACATATGACGGAGACACAAATCTTTTCGCATCACTATCGATAAAGGCAAGGGTACGTATCCTTCGGTAACAACTTAAAGGGATACATTATAGGTAATGGTACTATTGGTCATCCTCCTTCTCCTGTAATAAAGGATGTCTGCCTAGTGACCGAATTAAAGCATAACCTGTCAACATAAGTCACCTTGCTGATCATGGATATGATATTAACTTTGGACAAAATAAATACGATATTTATGATAGGTCAACGGGAGACATCGCTTTTGAAGGGATAAAGAGGATAACATTTACATTTTCTATCTATATAGAGATACTAACAGTGCAGGAAGGTGCCTCTACGCCCACAAGGATGAGAGATTACTGTGGCACCAGCGTCTTGGTCACGCCAATATGGATACTATATCCAGGCTACCGACAAAGAAGCTAGTAAGAGGCTTGCCCGACATCACATTCAAAAAGGACACGTATGTGCCGAATGTGAGCTGAATAAGGCAACCAAGTCTTCTTTTCATTCAATAAACACTGTAAGTACTACTAGACCCTTGTAATTACTTCACATGGACTTATTTGGTCCTAGTAGAGTAGCCAGTCTTGGTGGAAAACTCTACGCTTTTGTTATAGTAGATAATTTTTCTAGATTTACTTGGGTTTTCTTTCTTTCAAACAAAAGCGATGCAATTTTTGTTTTCAAAATTTTTTCTAAAAGGTTCAAAACGAAAAAGGCTACATGATTACTCGAATCCGAAGTGATCATGGAGGCGAATTCGAAAATGCTGATTTTGAAAAGTTTTGTGACTCAAATGGTTTTGATCATGAGTTTTCTTGTCCTAGAACTCCTCAACAAAATGGTGTTGTGGAGCGGAAGAATAGGACTCTTAGCGATATGGCTAGAGTCATGTTGAATAAACTTTCACTTCCAAAATATTTTTGGGCTGAAGCTGTCAGTACAGCATGCCATATTTTAAATAGGGTGCTTATTCGACCTATTACGAAGAAAACACCCTTTGAGCTTTGGTTTGGTAGAACTCCAAATGTTTCATATTTTAGAGTGTTCGATTGTCGTGTTTTATCCTTAACACCAAAGACAACTTAGGCAAATTTGATGCCAAAACTGACGATGGTATTTTTCTTGGCTATGCTGCCAAGAGTAAGGGATATAGAGTGTTCAACAAACGCTCATTGATTATAGAAGAATCTACTAATGTGACTTTTGATGAGGATAATAGTGCAGCATCTACTCCTGACGATGATGTTGAGCCATCAACTTCTACGTCGATAAATACCACCCCTGAAACCAACTCTGGAGGGCTTGCCGAAGAAATTCGCATTCAAGCTGTCACAATCCAGAAAACTTGGTAATATGTGAGGTATCACGCGGAGTAAGTACTCGATCATCGTTAAGAGACTCCATTGCTAGCACTGCCTTCATTTCACAAATTGAGCCTAAAACTGTTTTAGAAGCTTTTAATGATGAGTTTTGGATTTCAGCTATGCAAGAAGAACTCAACCAGTTCGAAAGAAGCCAGGTTTGGGAACTTGTCCCTAAACCAGCTAAATGAAGATGGTTCAGTCACTCGCAACAAAGCTCGTCTAGTAGCTCAAGGATACAACCAAGAGAAGGTATCGACTACGATGAGACATATGCTCCTGTTGCAAGACTTGAATTCATTCGGATGCTTTGTGCCTTTGCAAACTTTCAGAATTTTAAACTTTTCCAAATGGATGTCAAAAGTGCTTTTCTGAATGGATTTATTAAGGAGAAATTTTTTGTAAAACAATCCCCTGGTTTTGAAAATCATAAATTTTCCGACCATGTTTTTAAACTCAAGAAAGCGCTATATGGCCTTAAATAAGCCCCTAGAGCTTGGTATGAACGCCTAAGCAATTCTTGCTAGATAAAGGTTTTTCAAAAGGCAAAATTGACACTACACTGTTTATCAAAAGTTTTTAAAATATTATTCTTTTAGTGCAAATTTATGTATGATATCATATTCGATTCTACTAATGAAAATCTTTGCCAAAATTTTGCTAAGTGTATGCAGAACGAATTTGAGATAAGCATGATGGGGGAGCTCACCTACTTCCTTGGACTGCAAGTCAAACAAACATTGCAAGGAACTTTCATCAGCCAGTCAAAATACACAAAGGATATGCTGAAGAAGTTTGATCTTGACAACGTCAAACCAATCGGCACCCCTATGGCCACAACGGCCAAGCTGGAACCTGATGAAAGCGACAAACCTGTTGACCAACGTAAGTATCGAGGTATGATTGGTAGTTTACTTTATTTAACTGCTAGTCGTCCCGATATCAAGTTTAGTGTTTGTCTGTGTGCTCGCTATCAAGCTAGTCCTAAGGAATCACACATGTCCGCCGTTAAGCGTATCTTTCGATACCTTAAGGGTACTGTTACAGTGGATTATGGTATCCCAAATCTATCTTCGACCTTATTGTTATTCGGATGCTGATTTTGCAGGATGCAAAGTCGACCGTAAAAGTACAAGCGGTACATGTCACTTATTAAGCAAGGCTCTAGTCTCTTGGTTTAGCAAGAAGCAAAATTCTGTCGTACTATCCACAACAGAAGCTGAATATATCACAGCTGGTCGTTGTTGTGCACAAATTCTATAGATGAAGCAAACCCTTGCAGACTACAACCTATCCTTTATGCACATTCCTATATTCTGTGATAACACTAGTGCTATCAACCTTACTAAGAACCCTATATGTCACTCACGCACGAAACACATTGAAATTCGTCACCACTTTTTGCGTGATCACCAGCAGAATGGCACTATAAATTTAGAATTTATTGACACTGATCATCAGCTGGCAGATTTTTTACTAAACTACTATTCGAAGAGCGATTCAACTTTCTTTGTCATGAACTAGGAATTTTGGATGAAGTAGTTGTTCATTAAAAGTGACATGCGTAAATATAGATTGTTTTGGCTCTCTATGATGAATTTGCTATGGGTACAAGCCGAAAGGGTCCTTCTGACAACAAGGCGTAAAAGCCTAAGCGACATGGTGCACTAGTCTTCGGACTACCGCTAGCTGGGATCCGGCCCCTGCAGCTACCCCATGGCAGTTTCACCATACTGAATTGTGTCATAACTCCTTGTTTATTACATGGTTTACTTCCATTTATAAACTTGTGAAATTCAAATTTTCGAATTTTTTTTTGTTCATTTGATTCAGTTTCATTTTGTAATTTTTCCTACTTGGTTTCTTACTTTTGCATATTTAAATTTCCATCCTCTCATTTTTTAACTAAGTATTTTTTTCAACTTCATTTCAGCCTGGTTTCTATTCTGGCCCCAGAACACAGAATTCGGGCCGAACTCTGCCTAACACAGAGTTCGGGCCGAATTCAGTCTGTTCATTCCAGAACAGCAGTCGGCTCAGCCGCTGATCTGTGTTTGATCCAGTGGTCCATATTGCATCCGACCATCATCGAACCCATATTCTTAAAACTGGGTTCTCCCTCTCTCTCTCCTCCATTACCTTCTCCAAAACTCCTCCAAACCCTTCCTCTTCAAACCATAACCCTGGTTTTCTCCTTCTAGTGAGAATTTCTTCTCCAAATTCTAGGAGAAGGTCTCTTGCATCATTCTCTTCCATCCTCCATTATCTTTTTGAGGTATAATTTCTCTTTTCTCTCCATCTCAATTTTATATTTTACTTCCTTACTCATGTCACCTAGGTTGTTTAATAGAGGAAAAAGGCTTCGAACCGAGAGTGCTTCCTCTTCGAATCCTCCTCCTTGTGATGATCAACCTATTCACCAATTAATTCACCCTTTGTTCAATCCACCTCGTCCCATTGACCCCAACACATTTGATGATCGAATATTTGTATCATTGGAATCCTCAAACGAATGGTTCAATAATTTTCGATCACGTCCCGTGTGTGCAGGCTATCTTATAAACTTTACCATATTTTTTCGTTATGACTCCTTATTTCATGATTTGTGTCTTGATGAACTAGTTACTACTAATTCACTTATCTATTTGAATGTAATTCAAATATTTTATTGTAATCTTACTCATGATGATACACGTTCATATTCTCGTGTTGCTGGAATTGACATATCCTTTGATGACTTTGATCTTACGAATATCTTGAAATTTGGAGCCCAACTCATGGGAGAAACTTGTCGATGCTCGCAAGTTTCAATTCTCCGATGGGTCTTCCCTTGAATGCTTTAAGGACGATTTGTGTACCCCCAAACACACGTCCACGCAAGCTTCTTGCAAAATTTCTATACCCCAACTTCTACGAGCTTCATCGTATTATCTTTTCTACGATCCTGCCCAAATCGGATCGACTGATGAGGTTTTATATTTTAAGATTTCTACTATGTATCACCTTCACTTCCATATCACGTTCAATCTTTCACGTACCATGATGGACTGGATGATCAATGCTAGGAAGAGCCGAGATATTTGGTATATGCTCTCTATCTTCCTATAGTTTTTCATGCTTTTTATGTCCCTCCCAATGAGTGCCAATTCCTTCTAGCTCCTGTCTTCCTATCTAAGGCACAGCAGCTTCAGGCAGCTGTCGGTTCTCCTGCCGAGTCCGAGCACTCTGATGCTCAGGATGACGCACCTGCTCAAGGCAGCCTGCGCCCCCTCCTCCTGCTACTCTTGAGTCGATTCAGACTATGCTTCGCGATCGGTTCATGTTAGAGGATGATCGCTGGACCCAGCTCGACTATCGTACCACCCTGCAGATGAATGCCATCAGCAACTCACTGCATGACGTCCGGTACTCTATGTCTCAGCATCCTTCTATGCCTATTCCTATGGAGCGGGATCCTGCTCCGATGGATACCGTATCGATGACCCTTGGGTTATGTGCTATCTGGATCCGGATGCGGCTTTCGTGATCCTCGTCGTTTGGATACTGATCCATCTGATGGTGCTGGACCTTCTCGAGCTCCATGATGGATGTGGTCTCCTACCTGCTGCTACTGCTGAGGATCTTATGTTTAGTTTTTTTATGCACAATGGACTTCTAGTTTATGTAGTTGCTTTTTATCTGTATTAGTTCACTCTATGTTCTGTGACTCTTGAGACACTTTATGCAGTTTATTATTACTTTGGTGTGCTTACCAGTTATTTTCATTTTCAAATTTTCTGGTTGGTTGTGTTTGATTAATGACAAAAGGGGAAGAATTATTTGATATTCGATATTCATATCATCATATAATATTGTCTATCTGTGCTTTCTATGTTTTGGGAAAGATTGTGTTTATCAGGAAAAAAAGAACATTGGCTTACAAAGACGCAATGTTTACGGGGGAGCTATTGCTAGCTATTTCTTCTATGCACTGATTACGGAGGAGCTACTACTTTTATAAATATGTCCAGGTATGAACATTGAATACACAAATATTATTTTGTCAATTATCAATATGGGGGAGATTGTTGACACAAAATCACAGTCAACCAAATATTGATAAAATTGACAATATGATACTTGTCATAATTCAATAGGACACATCAAGACAGAACTCAGTGCAAGACGGACGTTGGCTCTATCCTGCAGCGTACTCAGTTTTTGAGTCTGTATTTTTACTTTTATTGTGTCTAGATAAAGGTAAACTTAGTCGTACTGAGTAGTTTGGGCCTATACCTATCTCCAAACCACAAACCAAAAGCTCCACCAAATCAAACTAGCCCATATAGCCCATTTTAGCAATTCTGTCTCCTGGAGACAGAGTTCGGGCTGAACTTTGCCTCCACACAGAGTTTGGGCCGAATTCTGTCCCCTAAATTACAGGACCCTAATTTTTAGGGTTTGTTGTATGCTAGTTGTCCAACGGCCAAAAATTTGGATTCTTGACACAAAATTCTGGCCGAATTCTGCTTACCCAGAACCCTATAAATATACCTTGAATTCTCTCATTTTCATTCATCCAATCTTCTCTTCTCTTCTCTCTAAAGCCTTATACAAGCCTTAACCTTCTCATCTACTAGCCACAAGCTCCCTAAGCCTCAAAGTGCTTAGTGCTCTTCAGTTAGGAGTTTGTGCAAGAGTTAGAAAGTCGCTTGAAAAATTCCAAGCATCGTCACTGCGATCTCTGTAAGAAGTTGACGTGCTCTTGAAGAAAAGGCACGGAGTGTAACTACTATTTCACAAATAATGGATTTAATCCTGAGATAGAGTTCTCAGGCTTGGACTAGTCCTCCACGAGGGAAATCAGGTTAAAATCGATTGTGTTTGCGTTGTAGGGCCTAAAAATCAAGTTACGCCATGAACCTACTAACCAGTGATCAAGTTGCGCCCCAAAACTCAGGTTGCGCCACTGATATGAAGCTCGGAGAATAAAGTGCGCCGCTAAACAGGTTGCGCCATATTTTAGACTGCGCCCAGTCTTATTGCGCCAATGTCTACGTGGCGTCTGACATTTAATAGCCATCATCACCTGACATCACTGACAACTGACACCATAGTGAACGAGGAAAATCTTTTCAAATCCCAAATTGTGTCGCTCGAGGAGAGTTGGTTGACATCTGTCCTGTACGCTTTGTAAGTTGCGCCTAGGCGCAATCCAGACAAAATCCTTAGTTGTGCCTAGGCACAATCTGAATGACTTCTGCTCAAAAGCTGCCACATGTCTAGGCGCAGCTCAAACAAGCGCAGTTTTACTCATTGACTAAAGTTCGCACAATCTGATAAAGTTGAGACAATTTTCATCTCTGAAGCAAGATGACGTGGTGCACATGCCACTAATCTCTCAAGACGTGTCTACTATCCTGTACACGACCATGCGCATCTCATTTATATGCCACGCATCTAAATACAGTTAGTATACGACTTATAATTGAATGAAAGTTGGTGCAACAGGAGGTTGGCGCAACCCAATGTGGCGTAATCCAGCCTCGCGCATATCAGAATAACTGCTAAAACAGTTATTTCTTGAACTCTATAAATAGACTTTCCAATCATTGTTAAAGCATCACGTACATAGTACAGAGATCAAGAACTCTTGCAAAAATTGCTGCTGCATTCTCCAGAGGCTCTAGTCTTCAAGTTCACATAGTCCAAGGGATAAAGTGATCGTCTTCTGATCAGATTCCTACAGTTGTACTTCCCCAAATTTATTATACTTTATACTATTCTTTCACAAGTTTGGAATAAACTTTTCGCTTTTATAAACAAACAAAATGGTGACTCTGCTGGGGACGACTTTCTTCTCCGACGAGAAGGTGACAACTCAATGTGATACTGCATCGATCGGCAAGACGCAGAAGACTCTGGTTGTTCAAGTCAACCAGACAGCCTACGAGAATATGATCAACACCAAAAGTACCAAGTGCACTATGGCTATCGTCAAGAACAGGACTGTGTGGACTCCTAAATCTTCTGCAGTTGTTGTTGCCCAGGCACAAATTGAGTGCTCAATGGCCAAGGCGCAATCCGCCTCAGTAGCTCAGGCACATCCTGCCTATATTACCTGGGTGCAATCTACTCTTCCTGCTGCCCGTGCGCAGTCTACTACTCTTTTGACTGCCAAGGCGCAGTCTGTTCAGGCCGTTGCTGAGGCGCATTCTAGCCATGTTGATGCCAAGGCACCACCAGTAGCCCGTAGTGCTATGGTACAACCCAAGCAATCAGTAACTCAGGCACAGTCTGCTGCTTTGGTGCAACCCAAAGGAACTAGTCTTTTGGCTATTCCCTCTTCTAATTCTCCAGTTCTGGACTGGGAGAAGCAATGTTCTAGTGCTGCTACTAGACAGAAGAAAGGGAAGAGTCCTTTGACACTTCCTCAGTTGGCGCAATCTGTGCCTAAAATGGTCTTACATCAGAACAAAGGGAAATACTTCTTATCTAACCCTCTACAAAATAAAGAAAAGCACCCTTTGGTCTTTTCTCAAACTTTCCTGGTCTATGACTCAGAGGAAGACACATCTGATTCTATTCCTTTAAACAGAGGTCTTCAAATTTCTGATATCGGAAAGAATACTGATTAAAGAGGTATCTTACCTACCACTATGGGGTCTGGTCAAGACCTTCCCACCTTACAAATTTTAAGATCTAAGCAAGGAAAATTGAGGGTATCACAAACAGGGACACCTGGATCAGAATTTTCTGATTTACGCGCTTATCTCAATAGGCGTCAACCAGTATCAACTTTGGTGAAACGTAAGAACCCTATGCCAAAGGCTGACCTATATCAGAAGCCAAGTTTGAAAAGAAAGACTCAACCATTTATGCTAATGAGTTGAGTACATCTTTGTACACTCAGGGAACAAAAAATCTGAAGAATAGGAGACATGTTCCTAACATCATTAAGGAATATGTTCCTCTGACTTCTTCTCGTCCTATAGTTATAAATGATCTTCGGCAATGTCTTACACAAAGACGAGAGATTACAGGGATGTTTCCCTCACCTCCAAATCATGCTTCAGATCGCCATTGCCTTCATGAAGTCGTCATCAACTGTTGTTGCCAACGATCTGTCTTCGATCGTCTGAACTATGCTTCAACTCCCGAACATATAATAGAAGATGAAGACGAGCTATTATATGCTTCTGTTAACATGACTTCTCAAGGCACTGGGGGTGGAAAACGTCCAAGACATAATGCATCCCGCAATCCCAGTCATCAATACTTAGATCGATTCATGCATCCAGTGAAGGTATCTTTCAATACACTAGATCAAGAAATCGACATTTGACCCAAGGTATCTTTAATCAAGAAGATCTCCCCATCGCCCATGTAGGAGAGGACTCTTTTTTAGTTTAATGCAGATAGTAAAGTTCTGAACAAACTATCTCATCAATAGCAGCAAGAGAAATGACAGCATATACCATTACGGAAGATCAAGATGCCTCTACTTCAACTAGTCAAAGCAACGAATTTTTGCATTAGAAGACAAATTGAAGACCACGGCTGAAATGGTTGCAAGTATGCACACTATAATCGTGGCTCAACATGCAGTGCCACCGGTTATAAATTCTGCTACTAATCGGAGCTCATAGCATCTTCTGTACCTATTAGTCTGGGGGTACCACCTCCTCAGGTTACCTCTGTGCTAATTCAAGCTGATCCCAGTCAGTCTGGTGCTGGGGGTGGTAATTATCACGTTGTTCCTCCTCCTAACACTTCTAATCAGCCCACCAATTCCCAAACATCATGCGATGCTAATGAGGCTGTAAAACTCTTACGTACTCAGTTTGAGGTCTTCAAACAGAGAGATGGTCTACAAAGATTGGGCATAAAGCAACCATATCCTACAGAGTGGAAGGAGGTTCCATTCCTCCATAAATACAAGCTTCCGACTATTATGCTGTTTGATGGCAGCACCTCTCCAAGTCAGTACATCAATCACTTTGTTGATGACTGATCAATTACAGCCAAATGATGCTCTCCTTACCAGAGTGTTCGTCGATTGTTTAGCTGGAGCAGCATACGACTGGTATCGTAGCTTGCCTGATGGTTGCATCACATCTTTTGCTGGTTTCAATCAAATATTCTTGGAACAGTTTTATGTGGGAGTCAATGACATGACAATGTCTGCCCTCATTAAGATTAAACAGAGGCACAATAAATCCACAGAGAGTTTTATTGAAAGATTCCGCCGAGAGGCACTCAAAGTGCCTTTAGGAACTCCATCTGCTGTAACAATAGACACTTGCAAATCAAACTTGTTGCCTATTATCAGTATGTGGACGGGATCTACACAATTCCAGGATTGGCCTTCTTTTATTGTGATTGCCAAGGCAGCTAAGGTCATCGCAGAAAAGTTCAAACAGTTAGGAGTTCAGATGACTCATCCTAACCAAGACGAACATTCTACACCCGGGGGTAATAATCGCCAGAATAATCACAATAGTAAAGAAACACTGGCCATCAATCTCAAGGGCAAGGAGTCTTTGACTGTCAACGTTACTCAGACAGCACCCACTCCATCAGCACCACCGCAGAAGACAACTCGTCCAAAGGAAGAGTATTCTTTCGATGAAGATGATACTTTGAGCATCTTCGATTGCTTGATTAAAAGTAATAAGCTTCAACTTCCAGAGGCAAAATGGCAAGAAGAAGTGGGTAAAACTGATCACCCTAAATATTGTGTTTATCACAGATTTATAGGGCATCCAACCAGAGCATGTTATGTGCTCAAGGGTAAAATCCAAGAGTTGGTCAACTCTGGAGCAATTACTCTTCAGTAGGACAAGAAGACGGTGACTGCTAATGTCGTTTCTGTGCAATTTGGTGACTTTCCACCATAACTTGGACAAGATGGTGTTGTCCCCATTCCAAAGACTACTCTTGAGATCGTGAATCTTCCACCTCCTCAAAATGAAGGTCGTATTCCATTATCGATTGATAGAGGAGAGATTATGTGGATTTATCCAGATCTGGTAGCAGAGTTTAAAATGCCTTCCTCTTCTAAGCAAAAGAAGCACTCCAAATCTAAAGCCAAGAACTGCAATATGGTATCTTTTGAACCAGTAACAGAAGAAAAAATTCTAATGGACACTAGATCTGGGAAACCCTATCTTCGAGAATATCCCAAAAATCAAGAGAATCCTGCTCTATCTCCTGATGTTCCTCCTACGTCATCTTCTCCTGCTGAGAATATACCATCTACATCCCTGCCGGTGGTTAAACCATCTCCTTCTAAACCAACAACAGCAGACAAGGGAAAAACCTGTTCGCTTTGACAAAGCATTAAAGAAGTCCTTATCTCTTGGACTCGAAAGCCATATAACTTTGATATATTGGCTCAATTGGCCAATACTCTAGCAAGATTATCAATCTTTGAACTTTTACGTCTCTCAAAAGAAACTCGAGAGACGTTAAGTGAAGCCTTGATGCAGGCTGACGCTTGTCGTACTCTTCTCAAAAGCCTGAAAAGGAGCCAGTCAGCTGCGCACATTGTCATAGTGTATTTGAATTAATGCCCAACATCACTTTTACACAAGATGACATGTTGTTAGAAGACAATCGTCATGATCATCCTCTCTACTTCACGGGGTATGTAGATACCATGAAAGTCGATCGCATTCTGATTGACCCCGGGTCTGCACTTAGCATCATGCCGAAATCTTTGCTGGATGCTTTAAAGATCCCAGTGCATAACCTTTCTACAACTATTACTACCATCTTGGGGTTCAATCAAGGAAGAAGTGAACCTTTGGGGAAGATACACCTAAAACTTCAAATTGGCAATCTTCGTACATAGGTAACTTTCTATGTTATTGACAATTATGGTTCATACAATGCTTTGTTAGGAAGGCCATTCCTCCATGAACACAATATTGTACCTTTTAATCTCCACCAATATTTCAAATATGTGGATGGTAATGGAGAAGTCCAAAAAGAGGTTGCAGATCTGAATCCTTTCAAAGGAGTTGAAGCATACTGCAATAATTCTCGCATGTACAAGGAGGAGTTCATGAAGGTGGTACTAGCAATGGACACAGATGAAGAACAGAAAAATGTGCCGAATAATACATTGGTAATCCCGGTTAAAGGACGTACCTCTTATCCTTAGTCTTCCAAACCACTATCTATCTTCCTTCCCATGAGAAGCAGCCCAAGGGTAATAGTCAGGAACAAGGGAGCTCGTCTCTTCTGAGCCGCTTGTAATCGATCTTCGTCGTAATAAGCCTCCTCTGCCTTCTCGTTCTTCTTCTCCCCCTCTTGTCATCAATCTGACTAAGCCTGCTAAGGCTAAAGTTCCTGTTATAAATGATGGTGTAAAAATCAATAAAGCATCTCCTTTGCAGTATACTGATGTCTCTTTCTATACCCAGTGTTATTTGGATATGCTAGATAGCTTTAAAACCACTTACAAAAGAAGTCGTATCATCTTTCGAAATATGGTATCACTGGATTCAATACAAGACTCGTACTTCTTATTACCGTCTCGAAAGAAAGATGAAAAGCCTATATTCTTCAACAAAAGAGAGGAACCAAAAATCATGCTCTATAACGATAATAGAGATGATACAGGAAGGCTACAATTATGCCGCTATAGTCCCCAATCCAAAGCATCATTTGCAAAATGGGCTATAATTTCAAAACTGGCCTCAACAACGGTAAAGGAAGGCGAACTCCTCTTCGTATTGCTGTTCCAAAAGGAAAATCACAACAATACCAAAGTAAAACACAACGGGAACTAGGTTATGCTTCACCTCTTCTAACTCCAGAACCTTCTGAATCTAATGAAGAAGAACGATCTAACTCTTCTGATTCTATTTCATGGGATTCTGACACCAGCATTGGTCATGTTCATAGGGTGATAGTATCTTCTAACATGGTGTCTGTCAAATTTTTTGGAAGATGATGAAGATGACATTAAAGAAGCTCCTGAAGTGGACCCTTGGGCACAAAGGATGGACAATCAGTGGAAACTTTATTTTGAATAACGAGAACCACCTACTGAGGATCAACTAGTCCAAATCGATATTGGAGAGAAGGGCATATCATGACCAATCTTCATTAGCAAAAAATCTCTCAGAGGATGATAAACAAGAGTTAATTCACCTTATTCGTGAATATATTGATGTCTTCGCCTGGAGTTATGAAGATATGTCGGGATTAGATCCTCAAATTGCAACTCATAAGCTTAATATATTGTCGAATGCCAAGCCGGTCAAACAACAACAATAGCGATTCAAGCCTGAAATGATGGATGCAATTGATGATGAAGTCAAAAAGATTATAGCTTACGGTTTTATCAGAGAAGAGTAGCATCCTGACTGGGTAGCCAACGTTGTTCCAGTCTTAAAGAAAATCGAAAAGGTTCGAGTTTGCATAGATTTTCGGGATCTCAATGATGCTTGCCCTAAAGATGAATTCCTTCTCCCAATTATCGATGTCATGATCGACAATACATGTGGATTCGAACAAATTTTTTTATGGATGGGTTTTCTGGATATAATCAAATCCGGATGAATCCTGAAGATGAGAAACATACTTTATTTCGTACTCCTCGTGGAGTGTAATGTTATACAGTCATGCCGTTTGGTCTAAAGAATGCAGGTACAACTTACCAGCGGCTATGAGTACTATCTTTCGAGATCACCTGTGAAAGACTGCCGAATGCTATGTTGACGATATTGCTGTCAAAAGTCGTCTCAAAGAAGATCACATTCAAGATTTAAGAACTATCTTCAATCTAATGCACCAGCATCAACTCAAAATGAACCCCACCAAGTCTTTCTTAGGTGTCTCTAGTGGTAAATTTTTCGGCTTCGTCATTACCTCTAAGGGTATACACGTTGATCCCGAGATGATCAAAGCCATTCAAGAGATAAGTCCTCCATGCAACCTAAAAGAGCTACGAGAATTCCAAGGTCGACTTGCGTACATCAGGCGGTTTATTTCGAATTTATCTGGACGTTGTAGATCATTTACTCAATTAATGAAGAAAGGTGTATCTTTCGTTTGGACGAAAGAATGTCAACGAGCATTTGATGACATAAAGCGGTATTTAATGAGTCCACCGGTTTCTGTACTACCGATCTCAGGAATACCTTTCTTAATGTATGTCTGGGCAATGAATCATTCATTGGGAGCTTTGCTAGCTCAAAAGAACAAAGAAGGTCATGAACAAGCCATCTACTATCTTAGCCGAACGATGATTAGAGCTGAACATCATTATAGTCCGGTGGAGAAGGAATGTTTAGCCTTAATATTTGTTGTTCAGAAGATAAGACATTACATTATAGGCCAAACTATTCATGTCATATCCCGAGCCAATCCTCTTCGAGCCTTAATGAAGAAGCCAAGTACACTCAATTCTAGGCTTGCCACATGGGTCATACTATTAGCATAATATGATATGGTTTATGTTCCTCAAAAGTCTGCGAAAGGCCAAGCACTTGCTGACTTTTTAGCAGCTCATCCTGTCCCGGAGACATCTAAACTCTATGATGAGATTCCTGATGAAACATTGGAATCAAATATGATCTCAGAAGAATTTCCTACCTGGAGGTTGTTCTTTAATGGAGCTTCTAGAATTGGACCTGGAGGTATCCTTGTGGCTAGAGTGGGAATTGTTCTCATTTCACCCGATGGATTAGCTATTCAAAGGGCTTATTCTTTAGACGAATCGTGCTCTAACAATATGGCAGAATATAATGCCTTGCTCATTGGACTCCAATTAGCCAAACAATTGAATATCGAATATCTCGAAGTATATGGCGATTCTAAGCTGATTGTTAATCAGGTTAGAGGCATATATGAAGTCCGACATCAAGATTTGGTACCATACCATGAAGCAGCAACCAGGATAGCTTCTTTATTCAAAGGGTTCTTCATCGAACATATACGTCGTACATGTAATACAGAAGCTGATGCCTTGGCTAACCTAGCTGCGGTATTGGCAGTTCCAGTCAAAAGACAACAAATGGTTGTTATCTCTAATAGAGAACTATTTTGTGTCGAAAACAACCACAATATTGAATTCAGCAATCTAACTGAAGTCAATGTCACTTGCGAGGACTGGAGAGCACCTTTCATTGATTTTGCCGTACATGACATCTTGCTAGAAGATCCTAAGGAAGCTACAAGTATCCGTCGCCGATCGCTTCGATTCTACTAAAATTATACTACTAAAACTCTCTATCGAAGAACTTTTGATGGGTTACTCTTGAGATGTCTCGCTGGTGATAAAGCAAATCAGATATTACGTGAAGCTCATGATGGTGTTTGTGGAGCACATCAGCCTGGTCCTAAACTACAGGAATGTATTCGACGTATGGGCTACTACTGGCCCTCTATGGTATCAGATGCTATTGACTATACAAAAAATACCGTGCATGTCAAATTCATGCAGATTTCATCCATCAACCGTCGGAATTTCTTCATCCGACTGCTGCTTCACGGCCTTTTGAAGCTTGGGGCATGGATATAATTGGCCATATCAATCCTCCTTCATCTAAAGGACATCGGTTCGTCTTGGCTATAATCGATTATTTCTCCAAGTAGGCAGAAGCTATAACTTTGGCTGAAGTTAAAATGAGTAGTGTCATCAACTTCATCAAACATCATGTGATATACAGATTTGGTGTTCCTCGTCGAATTATCCATGATAATGGGCCGCAATTCATCATCCAGAAGTTTAATAGGTTCTGTGATGACAACATAATCAATAATGTTGCCTCTATGGCCTATAATCCTGCGGCTAACGGGTTATGTCACGATCTGCTCCCGAATAATCGGACATGAGTCGGACACGCCCAGCCTTCGTCGTTGGACACGACGAAGTAAGCTATACCAAACTAGGGAAATCTAACTAGATAATCATAAATGTATATAATTACAACATCTAAGAACGTATCACAGAATGATCACCATAATCCATAGTTCTCTGTATATAAATGTACGAGTCATCAAGAGTGAAATGTACATAAATTCTAAAGACAATATCTAAGAGTAAAGCTAACAGTCTAAACCTGAAACCTCAAGCTAAGTCATGACCCATCCTGCTCAGCTAAGATCCCGGGCTCTGGCCCATATGGTAGAATGATATCCTGCAAGCATACCTGCAACTTATCCAGTCAGGAGCAAAGCAAAGTACAGTTCTAGGTAATGAAACATGAATATGACATGAACAGAGTACAGGAAATGAATTACAGGAATGAACAGAAAAGTACAGAAAATGAGTACAGGAACTATAGTACATGAATGTAAGTACAGGAACATGTAAAGTACAGGAAATGTAATATACAGGAATGAAACTATAATCCTGTAGTACCAGACATGATAAGTGCACAATATCGGAATACATCTAGTCCATGTGACCGGCTGGGGTGAGAACATGCACAGGAGTACATGAATATGGTACGACTTAGGGCCCGCGTGCACGATGCGAGACCTAAGCTAGGCACAAGGATATAGTAACCGGGATTGGTCACATGGCTAGTGTATTTCCCCATCCGACACTAATAAGTACAAGAGCAAGGGTACAGGAATACAGGAGTACATGAATATCGTTCCATGACGTGTCACAAGGAAGGGTACAAGAATGTAAATGCATAAAACCGTAGAAAAGTACTTGCCTTGCTCCAGGAAAGTACGGGTGAAGATCGGAGCAAAATGTCCTCTTGTATTTAATAATGTGTACAAGTTGGTTATTGTCTAAACAATATCAACTGACTATCTGTTCTCTACTTACAACTATCCATAGTATAATTAATACACTGGCCATTCATTTAACTAAATAGGAGTAAATGGAGATACCACTAATCTATATCTTGTTTATAGAGTTTCATAAGGTGTACTAGTTATCTAGTAACATTACTTTAACTAAGATCATATTTAATAATATCTAGAATAAACTAATTTGGAAAATAATTAATATCATTTAGAATTATACTTTATTGGTCGAATATTTAAAAAGAACAGTGAACATCATTTATCAATCACTTAGGAAATTATTGATCCAAACTATATTACAAATAAAAATCATATATAAAAACTATAAGAGAATAAGAACTTTAAATAAACATGTTATTTACAAATAATTTATTTAGAAAAAAACTTCCCAAAATACAATTTAGTAAAATATAGATTTTTAAATACGAACATCAACTAAATTGTTAAGAAAACTAACCAAAAATTATCTACTAAGAATTATGGCAACAATACTAGCCCAAACCAAAATACATGCATAGCTACAAATTAATCCAAGCTGGCTTATTCCTAAAACCAAATACCAAGCTTAGCTAGAATAGGCTCGACTAAGGGTCACACAGCAATAGTCAATCCAACCCCTTAAGCTTGATTTAGCAACATATACACAATTTGCATAGTTGTTACTACCACATTTCTAGCTTGAGGGTATTTTGGTCATTTTTAAAATTTTGGAATTATTTGGAATTATTGGTATTAATTATAATTTAGAAATTTTATGTGATTTTTAGTATAATTGATTTGGTGCTATTATTGACTTTGACTCTGGGTGACTTAGGAGACTGTCCTAGAAGCTAACCTAGGTCATGACTACTTGGTTAGAGTGTGTAACCCTAGCTTGACCTAAGTTAATGTTATCCAACCAATTAGAATTTATTTGGAGAGAATAGAAATTTATTTGGCTAGAGAATGGCTTGTGGTTTCACAAGTCATGATTTATGACTTAAGCCCATAGAGGCCCAAAACCCAACACCATGTAAACCCTAACCTAGCCCAACACTCCCCATGGCCGGCCAACCCTAATCCTCCCCACTCTATTTAATGCCTCCTCAAAGTTAGGGCTAGCCTCCTTTAGAAAGTTCTCAAGTTGGAAAAAAAAGAGGTATGCTCCAGCTTCAATAATTCCTAGAAAATCCTATTTAATTCCTTTTTCCCTCAAACTAATTGCAATAGGTTCTAAATTCCTTCTACTTGCTGTTTGTGTTGAGAAATTTTAGAGTGTGGACAATTTGAAGGAGTTTTGGTGGCTTGAGGATCTACTCATATTGGGGCTTTTTGAGCCATTGCAAACCCATAGGTAATTTTGAATCCCTTCCATAAAATAGGGTTTTGATTGCATATTTAGGAAGCCCTAGGCCTACCCTAGCTGCAGGTATAGCTATCCCTAGGTTTCGTGTCCAATACATGTCCGTATCGGACACGTATCAGAGTATACGTGTAGGTGTTCGATGAAATGCCACAGTGGGCATTTCATCACAGTTTTCCAGTTTGGTTTGAATAGAAAATTAGGGTTTAGACTCGCTTATGGGTTTCTGGTGTTCTGAGGTCGTTTTGGTGTCGTGTCGGGTCGCGGTGGACACGGGAACACGCGGGGTGCCACGCGCGCGCGAGCAGTATTGCTTTCCCTGCTGCTCGGGGTCGATTGCGCGCAGCACACGCTACGTGGACACGAGATGTTTGACACACGCGATGGGGCATCGACTGACGCCACGTGTGTCAAGTTTTAGGGCCTCTCGTGTCGTGTCGGACACGGTATCACGTGTGCACGAGGAGTGCACTGTGCGTGCACAGTTCTGTGGATTGTTCTGTGTTTTAATTCTGGGTTTAATGATTTAATTCATGTTTTAATAGCTAATTAGATCCTAAACATAATTAATGATCTATGTTAATTGAGTTTACCTATTAGTTTAGGTTTTGTAATGTGGAATTTGGATTTGGACTTGTATTCGACTGATACTCTATTTCAGATTCCCAAAACTGTTGAACCCAATTTCAATCCCATTAAATCTAGTTTAAATTGTTGATTCAGTTATCAATTAGTATTCCTACATGTTTGTAATCTATATTAGTTTGTTTACATGTTAGTTTAGGTGTTGGATGGAATATTTGATTCGAAATGGTTAGTTGGTGACCGATATTGATTCATACTTCATTTCTGAATTTCCTAAACATTTAAATCCCAGTTTATGGATGTTTTTTTACTGATTAAATGATCCCCACATATTTTAGTTTATGTTTACTTCCTGATTACTTATTTCAAATAGGCTTTATGATTGGGAATGGGAATTTGGACTTGTGTTGGGTTAGAAATTATGAAAACTGAGAATTGGTTTCCTTCCTACTTTTTAAACTGAAATTGAATTCCAGTTTTTAACTAAAGTCTGAATGTGAATCCTCATATTTCATTGGATGATTGGTTGTTTCATGTGATTTGAAATTATATGGAACGGGTTGGGTTTCGAAATTGCAGGAAGCCTGAACTGGTTTCCTTTTCTATACCTGGGATTATTTCATTCCTATAACTGAGATGTTTATTCCCTTTAATCTGGGAATTGATACCTTTTTCCAAATTCTGAAATTTAGTAATGTACTCTTTCATATTGTTAGCTGCCACACTGATTAGTATTCACTGATTTTCCTTGCACACTACATTCCTGAACATCCTATTGTACACCTTTTCCTCACACACTTATGCACTACATTATGCATCATCTTACTGTTTTGCATTGACACATGAATACTACTCACTACCATGCCACACTATTCCTGTATACACACAGGTACACTGATTTCATTTAGCCACTGTTTTCTTTTTGCACTTTACTGGTTTTTCCCTGTTTTTCTTTGACACATGTATCACTTCACTGTTTAGTGTTTCCAGGATATCATTCTCACTGGACACCCTCATGTGACACTCACTATTTTCCTCTATGTGGCACTCACACACACACACACTTGAACACATGCACTTTCCATTCCTATTCCCTAGGTATATGTGTATGTGAGATTCACATCTTAAGGTATCCTATATATATGTGTGGTATACATATAGGTAGCCTATATGCGAATGTATGTTACTATGTTATATTATATAAATATATCAATATGTGTATTATTTTAGATATATATAAATTGACATGGGTATATGTGATATGGTTTGGTTTATAGGCATGATATAGCCTATGGCCTATGGGTGTGTCTGTTTGCCTAGTGAGTCTAGATTGGACTTGTATAGCCTTGTTAGACCTAGAATAGACTAGTTAGACTAGTATAGACTTGTTTGACTTAGGTTTGACTTAGTTGACCTAGTTTGACTTCTAGGGTTGACCAGAGTTGACCAAGAGTTGACTTTGGCCTAGATTGACCTAGAATCATGTAGAATGCATTAACTTGCATCTTATTATCATTTTAGACTCATAGTGACTTGTACTGTTCTATAGGAGACAGACACCACTCCTCGGACAGTAGATATTCTTCAGATTCTCAGGATACAGGCGAGTACATTCTCTGATCATTTCATATCCTGCATTAGGAGTATATTTCCTGCTTTAGATTACTTTACATGATGCGGACACGTTGGAAACACGGATTAGTACTATATGGATCTTGTCGTGCGATGTTATCCCCTTAGCGGATACATCGGGTATTCGTGTTCGTGTACTTTATCGTGAGTATCGTGTACTCCTTGTATTCGTGACATTCGTGTACAAATCGTGTGAAATCGTGTATATTCATGTATTCACATTATCTCCGTGTATACTTCGTGTGCAATAACATAACTTGGCTAGATCCTTGTGTATTGATTAGGGCGGGGGAGTAGAAGTGGTTATGTAATCAATCCAGTGGATTACTCATGTACAACCTCTGTAGATTACTCGTGTACAACATCGTGTCGTTTACATAACCGTCTTGTGCTCTGAATCACTAGTCACTGATAGTTCTCTATATACTGTATCTATTTATTTACAGTCTTCCTTTTTATCATGATATTCTTTCAGTTTCTTGTATCTTACTCTCTAGCATGATTATATATCCTGACCTGCTATGATTTGTTGAGATGTACTGTGCTCGCTTCTGTCCTGACTGGACCTGTTGAAATATTACAGAGGACGAGGCTGAGGTGTTCTGCCCTACATATTACGGTGCGACCCTAGATGAGTGCTTGGACTTGGACCAGAAGCAGGACCCACTAGCAGTGGATGACACTCCCTTAGACTAGGATGTCTTACTTTTCATGGATTACTGTATATGGACCTTAAGATTTTGGGATATGTACTTATTTTAGACACTTAGACTTCTGAATTGTATCTCTGTGATTTCTTCTGTTCTGGATATTTATCTATCTATCTATCTTTATCCTGTTCTACCTTAGTTGTGATTGAGACTGTATTTGCTATGTCACCTCCATTCGAAGAGTATATACTGTACAGGTACCTTTATATTGTTAGAGGTTGACCTAGGACAGCGTTCTACCACCGACACTACGACGTAGGCTGGACGTACCCACGTCTCGTGCCCTTACTCTAGGGTGCGGGTCATGACAATAGCAGCCCCTTGGCTTACATAAACCAATTGATCATCTAATTTCAAATCTACTCCAACCAAAAGCAACTCACACAGCTACACCATAACTGAAGGAACTTCACATCTTGAAAGAATTCAACAAAATAAGAAGTACAACATCAAAACTGGTTTAAGAATTTACAATCAATACTCAGTTGAGAAGAACAAAATAAGAAGACACATTATGCTAAACTCTGCTGTTTCTAATCTTCTTCCAACAGCCACAACCAACTTCAAAATTTCCCGAACATAAGAAGATGTCTAGCATCAGGAATTGTCCAGGCTCGACATCACCCTTCCATGTAATTCAAATTAAGAGCTACTTCCCTTCAAGTTGAAATTCAAGAGAAGTACCGAAACAAATTAAAATATAAATATACAATCAAATCAAAATTAAAACAAGGAGAATTGTGCTAACTGTATACTCAAGTCCCAGATTAAAGCTTAGCCCACACAAAACTAAACCTGGAAAAATACAAACGAAATAGGAGCAGACCCAAAGCCTACCAGAATATACAGATCCAAACTCAATAATCAAAACCTACAACCTTCTGCAACCCCAACCAAACCATTACCAAAATAAGGTCCAACTGAACCACAACAGGAATCCTCCGAAGCGATCAGTATATATGCCTCTTTAGCAAGGTTCATACTAATCCCAGCCCAACAATCAAATGGAAAAAAATTATACAACAAAAGGATAATAGACTTGGTTAGGAATTATACAAATCCAAATAGTAATAAATTCAAAGTAAGGATTTATACAGAAATGATAATGAATTCAAATTGAGAAAAAATCCTGCTCATGCTAAATTCTATTTCAGCCGATCCAAGGTACCCGACACCAATGTGGAAATAATCTGGACTCGAACCTAACACTGGTACTCACCCAAGGATTGGACACGAACCCAGTAGCACACGCACTCACACTGAACACGTACGAACAGTAGGATACGAACAGCTGAACACGCATAAGGCCGGTTACGCACTAACCTACAGATCATCCAAAGCTAAATTCGAATAAAGATTCGACGAAACATATCTCAAAAACAATTGAGAGGATCGAACAATACCTGAGAAGAATCCGAGTTGTACCAGACACGATCCTAGGAAGCGGACATGTCTCGTGTCCGGTTGCAGCCTAGAATTCCTCTGCGGCAAAATACCAAGCAGAAATAAAACAAACGAGAAGAATCAAATAGAAGCAACTCATAGAGTGTTCTGCCCAAAATTTAGGAAAGCTCCAAGAATTGAAAGTACTCGAACTCACCGTTGAATTGATTAGGCGCTCGAAGGATCCAGGCCGGCTCACCACAACTTTCAAGAACCACTCGTCGTCCTTTAATGAGTGTCTGCTGAGAAATCCTCCTCTCACGAACAGATCTGGAAGAGTATCCTCGCCGAGGATCTGCAGGAGAAGTAGTCGCTCTGTAGTCGAGTGTCGTCGAGAGAGGTGAGCGCCGCCAGAGATGTGTTGCCATCATCGCGTGGAGGAGGTGCCTTGTTGTCGCTGTCGAGTCGGAGGAACCACCGCTGTCGAGTCAAGCCGCCGGGATGGTGGCTCTCTTCGTGGATTAGGAAGCTGGCTACCGGAGTCGTCGCCATCGCCTCCGTGGCCGGAGTGGTCGCCATCGCCGCCGAAGATTCGTCGCCGGGAAGCTAGGGTTAGGCTTCGGGGGTTTTGGGGAAAAAAAAATTAGGAAAAGAAACGTTGAGATGAGAAAATGATTTTCTCTCTCTTCTGTTAAGTTATAAAAGAATGCAAAATTTGCACATAAGCCCTCCCGCTTCGTCATTCATGCAATAAACCCCCTCCGGTTTCGGCACTCATGCAATAAACCCCCTTGCGGCTTCATTATTACAAAATGCTAAAAAAATAGTTAAAAACTTTTTTTTGAAAAAAAAATGAGGGGACCACAAATTGGTTGTAACAACTTTTCAAATTTAAAATTGCTCCCAATTTGTTTTCCCCCAAAATATCAATCACCATATTATTATTAAAAATAAATATAATTTAACTTTTTATTTGAAATCCAAATCAATCAATTACTATTATTAAAATCAAAATTTTATTTTCTCAAAACTGGAAAGTGGAGTTACAAATCTTCCCTCCTAAAAAAAATTTCGTCCTCGAAATTCGAAGACCCAAAAGTAAATCTCAGTAAATCACAAAAGATCCAAACATCAGTCATTTATTGAAAATAGAATTCAAATGAATAGATTACAATCAAATCAATCAAACAGATTGGGATAGCGCTTCCGCATCTCGTCCTCGCGCTCCCATGTTGACTCTCCCGGAGAGTGGTGTCTCCACATGACGCGGACAAGTAGAATAGTCTGATTCCGCAGACGCTTCTCCCTACGATCAAGGATCTCCACCGGCTGCTCCTCGTAGGTCAAGCTCGGACCAATCTCTAGCTCTGAATAGTCTACCACATGGCTCGGGTCTGGAATGTAACGTCGAAGATAGGACACGTGAAAAACGTCGTGAACTCTCTCCAAGCTAGATGGAAGCGCTAGTCGATACGCCACCTCGCCAATCCGCGCCGTCACATCGAAAGGTCCGATGAATCTCAAATCAGATGACACCGCTAGTCGGCAAGATCTTCAGGAATACTCTATCTCCAACCGCGAACTCCAGCGGCCGTCTGCTGCTGTCCGTCTAGTGCTTCTGCCGATCCTGTGCAACTCTGCGACGACCTGAGACTTGAGGCCAAGTACACACAAGAAGTTAAAATAATACGATCTAACAATGATCAAGAATTAAAATAGGCACGAATGGAATGAAGTTTCGATTAGAACTTAGAGGAGCAAAATCATAAAGACACAAACTATTAAGTACGATGAAAAATCGATAGTTTAACACAAGTGGACCAGGATAAGATAGAAAATCATGGTCAGATAGACATGACTTAAGATCAAAGTTTAGACAAGTCACAAACGAAGTACGAAATCACAATCTGGTAATATACAATTTGAGGAATGCTAGAAAGAAAATTTAGCAAGGGTTGATTTAGGAGATGTACGCAATACTCAGGAGATACAGTATCAAATCAGGATGAACGTGCAAGGATCTGTGATTCTCGAAAACCAATAATCATATAAAAAGGGATATAGTTTCCATGGTGTCCGGGAACATATAGCTAATTGAAATCACTTTGCCTAGAATTCCTACCCCGCCAGCATATATCTGACTGCAGGGGACTTTCGGCTCCGTGACTCAAATAACAATATGTCACCGAATAATCTGTCAACCTTATCCATTTTCCAACAATCATTGACGAAGCAACCCAAGAGATCAAGGTATGAAGAATATTACAAGTCTCGACAGTACTCGAAATCATATGATTGTCTGAAATCACTTCAACTTAGAGTTCATGCCTCGCCAGTGTGCTACTAGCTGCAGTGAACCCTCAGTCTCCATAATCTAACTAATGGCTGCAGCGCACAACTGTCATGCCATAGTAGGTCATCGAATAGCCTCTCGACTTTATCCCTAGAAATTTCAAAAGAGTTTCAAGGAATTCAAAATGAGTTTCAATAGTCCAAGTCACGGAATGGTGAAGTTATCTGACTATTAGAATACAAGGATTTATTAGGTACTAAGAGACGACTAGGAATCCCATTGGTGAGTACAAAAGGGCAACCAGGGAGATTTAAAGTTCCAGACAGGGCGAAGTTTCAAATTATGACGAAATATCAACTGATATCTGGAATGGTAACAAGATTCCATATATGGCCGAAAGGATAACAGAGTCTCGAAGGATGAATTGAGGCAAGGTATTAGATAGGAGATAAGTTTCAAAATAAGAAATAAAATCCCATACTGGAAACAAGGTTCAATAACATCTCAATTAACAACGAAACCTCAGACAAAGTTTCGAAGGGAAAACAATCCCCCATAGGATACAAGGCCTCAATTAGAGAACCAATATCAACAAGGTCATAATTAGGAAATAAAATCTCGACTATAAAATCAAAGTCATGAATGAGGAAACAAGTCTCGAATAGGAAACGAAATCTTCAAAACCCTCAAAGGTATTTGCAACAATGTCTGCATAGGACGGAGCTTTAAACAAGTTTCGAATGAGAAAAAGGATTTTGAAATAAAATCTTGAGAAATGATTAAATATCAATTAATACGAAGTTTGATAAATGAACAAAATTTGCAAATAGGAGCCATCACTAGGAAACAAGGTCAGGAATGATGAATATGCAAACGGTATCGATTAATGGATTTCAAACAATTATCAAATTGTGGATCTGAAACAAGTTTACCGAAATAGGAAACAATATCTCGAAGTAAGTTTCGACATCAACCAAGGTTTCAAACAAAATGTTTCAAGAAATAATCTAGGTACTAAGAGGATTCTAAGGAGAGACTGGATGCTTATCAAGATACATGGTTTTTCCAACCATGCAAAAGAAATCTTCTGTCTTCAGTCTATCTTCAGTATTTCCTCCGGGACTGGAATTACTTCAATCTTCTTCACTGTCCTGAGGTAGACTGGTCCATGCAGTAATGCTCCATGTGATTGCAGAATATAGAGAGGTGGGTCCTTCTTCTGTGATACTGGTGCCCTTCGTGCTTGTCCTTGGGCAATGTGATCAGTGGTCTCCGGATAATCCTTAGCTTGATGGACAGGCGATCCGCAGAACAATTATAGCTTCCGTCTCTTGCGGCATTAGTCGTAGTGACATCCTGATGACGGCAGAAATTGTAAATAATCGGCATCTAAATCTGAGTCTGGATCTCCTGTTGGGCTAAAATGCAGGGCCTCTGACAGGAATGTACGGCTGCTGGCTGCTAAGATTCTGATGCTCTTCGACCGTTGTGATCCACAACTTTCTGGCAATCTTTTATTCGGTGGGCAGAAGATCCACAGAACAGGCAGAGTTTTGTGACACTCCTCGAAGCGACATCCTAGATGGTGGTAGAAAACACAAATGGCCATTATTTAAATCTGATGATGCGACTGAAGAAACTTTGTATCCACAGTAGTTGTTATCTCCGTCATAAGTCTCCATGTTCCTCCTGAGCTTCAGTTTCCCGTCGTGTCCTATTGTCTGTGCTACATTCTGGATCTCCTGGCTAGTGGCTCTAATCTTCAGAGAAGCCGGGTCCTCAGAAACTTGGATAATCTTCAGTGGTAACTCCAGGTTCTCGATCTGCTCCTCGGTGCAAGTTATGCACTCGGTGTCGGGGAATTCCAAGGTCTGAGAGTCTAAAAGTCATAAATCCTTTCTGGCTCGGAGACTGCATTTGCAAATCTAGATTAGAAAAGGACGGCCAGCTGGTGTCAAGGAACTCTTGAAACGTCTCCGTCAACAGCGTACTACCCATGGGGATAGTAGAGTGATAGAAGGTAGTGGGAGCTCGAAACCCTCAGGTGTAAGTGGATAGACTGTTCCGGTGTCGCGTGCTTTTGAACTATCTGAAAAACAGAAAACTGTTAAAATAACCTAGACCTAAATACAACAAGTGTTTATAGAATATCAATATACCTGATATACCCTTATTTTCGATTTTTTCTATGTTGTGATCAAGTTTCCCTAGTTTAATCAAGTCCTCCAATAGTATGCTAAGACCTAGGTACCATTAGGTTAGACCTGCATGGGCCACCACTAAAAACATGTCACGATCCGCTCCCGAATAATCGGACACGAGTCGAACACGTCCAGCCTTCGTCGTTGGACACGACGAAGTAAGCTGTACCAAACTAGGGAAATCTAACCAGATAATCATAAATGTATATAATCATAGCATCTAAGAACGTATCCCAGAATGATCACCATAATCCACAATTCTATGTATATAAATGTACGAGTCATCAAGAGTAAAATGTACATGAATTCTAAAGACAATATCTAAGAGTAAAACTAACAGTCTAAACCTGAAACCTCAAGCTAAGTCATGACCCATCCTGCTCAGCTAAGATCCCGGGCTCTGGCCCATATGGTAGAATGATATCCTACAAGCATACCTGCAACTTATCCAGTCATGAGCGGAGCAAAGTACAGTTCTAGGTAATGAAACATGAACATGACATGAACAGAGTACAGGAAATAAAATACAGGAATAAATAGGAAAGTATAGGAAATGAGTATAGGAACTATAATACATGAATGTAAGTACAGGAACATATAAAGTACAAGAAATGTAATATACAGGAATGAAACTATAATCCTGTAGTACCAGACATGATAAGTGCACAATATCGAAATACATCTAGTCTATGTGATCGGCTGGGGTGAGAACATGCATAGGAGTACATGAATATGGTACGACTTAGGGCCCGCGTGCACGATGCGAGACCTAAGCTAGGCACAGGGATATAGTAATCGGGATTGGTCACATGGCTAGTGTATTTCCCCACCCGACACTAATAAGTACAAGAGCAAGGGTACAGGAATACAGGAGTACATGAATATCATACCATGACGTGTCACAAGGAAGGGTACAAGAATGTAAATGCACAAAACCGTAGAAAAGTACTTGCCTTGCTCCAAGAAAGTACGGGTAAAGATCAGAGCAAAATGTCTTCATGTATTTAATAATGTGTACAAGTTGGTTATTGTCTAAACAATATCAACTAACTATCTGTTCTATACTTACAACTATCCATAGTATAATTAATACACTAGCCATTCATTTAACTAAATAGGAGTAAATGGAGATACCACTAATCTATATCTTGTTTATAGAGTTTCATAAGGTGTACTAGTTATCTAGTAACATTACTTTAACTAAGATCATATTTAATAATATCTAGAATAAACTAATTTGGAAAATAATTAGTATCATTTAGAATGATACTTTATTGGTATAATATTTAAAGAGAACATTGAACATCATTTATCAATCACTTAGGAAATTATTGATCCAAACTATATTACAAATCAAAATCATATATAGAAACTATAAGAGAATAAGAACTTTAAATAAACATGTTATTTACAAATAATTTATTTAAAAAATACTTCCCAAAATACAATTTAGTACAATATAGATTTTTAAATATGAACATTAACTAAATTGTTAAGAAAACTAACCAAAAATTATCTACTAAGAATTATGGCAACAACACTAGCCCAAACCAAAATACATGCATAGCAACAAATTAATCCAAGCTGGCTTATTCCTAAAACCAAATACCAATCTTAGCTAGAATAGGCTCGGCTAAGGGTCACACAGCAATAGTCAATCCAACCCCTTAAGCTTGATTTAGCAACATATACACAATTTGCATAGCAGCCCCTTGGCTTACATAAACCAATTGATCATCTAATTTCAAATCTACTCCAACCAAAAGCAACTCACACAGCTACACCATAACTGAAGGAACTTCACATCTTGAAAGAATTCAACAAAATAAGAAGAACAACATCAAAACTGGTTTAAGAATTTACAATCAATACACAGTTGAGAAGAACAAAATAAGAAGACACATTATGCTAAACTCTGCTGTTTCTAATCTTCTTCCAACAGCCACAACCAACTTCAAAATTTCCCGAACATAAGAAGATGTCTAGCATCAGGAATTGTCCAGGCTCGACATCACCTTTCCATGGAATTCAAATTAAGAGCTACTTCTCTTCAAGTTGAAATTCAAGAGAAGTACCGAAACAAATCAAAATATAAATATACACTCAAATCAAAATTAAAACAAGGAGAATTGTGCTAACTGTATACTCAAGTCCCAGATTAAAGCTTAGCCCACACAAAACTAAACCTGGAAAAATACAAACGAAATAGGAGCAGACCCAAAGCCTACCAGAACATACAGATCCAAACTCAATAATCAAATCCTACAAGCTTCTGCAACCCCAACCAAACCATTACCAAAATAAGGTCCAACTGAACCACAACAGGTATCCTCCGAAGCGATCAGTATATATGCCTCTTTAGCAAGGTTCATACTAATCCCAGCCCAACAATCAAATGGGAAAAAATTATACAACAGAAGGATAATAGACTTGGTTAGGAATTATACAAATCCAAATAGTAATAAATTCAAAGTAAGGATTTATACAGAAATGATAATGAATTCAAATTGAGAAAAAATCTTGCTCATGCTAAATTCCATTTCAGCCGATCCAAGGTACCCGACACCAATGTGGAAACAATCTGGACTCGAACCTAACACTGGTACTCACCCAAGGATTGGACACGAACCCAGTAGCACACGCACTCACACTGAACACGTACGAACAGTAGGATACGAACAGCTGAACACGCATAAGGCCGGTCACGCACTAACCTACAGATCGTCCAAAGCTAAATTCGAATAAAGATTCGACGCAACATATCTCAAAAACAATTGAGAGGATCGAACAATACCTGAGAAGAATCCGAGTTATACCAGACACAATCCTAGGAAGCAGACACGTCTCGTGTCCGGTTGCAGCCTAGAATTCCTCTGCGACAAAATACCAAGCAGATACAAAACAAACGAGAAGAATAAAACCGAAGCAACTCATAGAGTGTTCTGCACAAAATTTAGGAAAGCTCCAAGAATCGAAAGTACTCGAACTTACCGTTGAATCGATTAGGCGCTTGAAGGATCCAGGCCGGCTCACCGTAACTTTCAAGAACTACTCGTCGTCCTTTAATGAGCGTATGCTGAGAAATCCTCTGCTCTCGAATAAATCTGGAAGAGTATCCTCGTCGAGGATCTGCAGGAGAAGTAATCGCTCTGTAGTCGAGCGTCGTCGAGAGAGGTGAGCGTCGTCGGAGATGTGGTGCCGTCGTCGTGCGGAGTAGATGCCTCGTTGTCGCCGTCGAGTCGGAGGAACCACCGCTGTCGAGTCTGGCTGTCGGGATTGTGGCTCTCTTTGTGGCTCAGGAAGCTGGCTGCCGGAGTCATCGCCATCGCCTCCGTGGCCGGAGTGGTCGCCATCGCCGTAAAAGATTCGTCGTCGGGAAGCTAGGGTTAGGCTTCGGAGGTTTTAGGTAAAAAGGAATTAGGGAAAGAAACGTTGAGATGAGAAAATGAGTTTATCTCTCTTCTGTTAAGTTATAAAAGAATGCAAAATTTGCACATAAGCCCTCCCACTTCGGCATTCATGCAATGAACCCCCTCCAGTTTCGGCATTCATGCAATAAACCCCCTTACGGCTTCATTATTACAAAATGCTGAAAAAACAGTTAAAAACTCTTTTTTTTGAAAAAAATGAGGGGACCACAAATTGGTTGTAACAACTTTTCAAATATGAAATTGCTCCCAATTTGTTTTCCCCCAAAATATCAATCACCATATTATTATTAAAAATAAATAAAATTTAACTTTTTATTTGAAATCCAAATCAATCAATTACTATTATTAAAATCAAAATTTTATTTTCTCAAAACTGGAAAGTGGAGTTACAGGTTGGCTGAAGCATTCAACAAGACCATTATCAAACTCCTTAAAAAGTTGGTCTCTATTAACAAATGTAATTGGAGTGATAAACTTGGAGAATGTCTACGGGCATATCGTACTACTGTCCGTAACCCCACAGGTTGGACACCTTTTTTCCTAGTATATGGATGTGAAGCTGTCTTACCTCTGGAAATTCAAATTCCTTCATTAAGAAACGCCATTGCTAACGAACTTACTACATAAAATAATGATCGTCTTCGGCTTCAAGAATTGGAGGCGCTCGACGAGAAAAGGCTTTTAGCTCAACAGCACATCGAACTTTATCAAGCCCAAATTTCAAAAGCTTTCAATCGCAAAGTCAGAGTGCGAACATTTCAGAAAGACGAGTTAGTTCTTACAGTCAGACGTCCTATGACTATGACACATATGAGCAAAGACAAGTTCGAGGCAAAATGGAAAGGACCGTATGTGGTAAATAATGTCTTTTCAAATAGAGCCTATCAATTAACAGATATGGATGGCAGAGTCGCTATGATGCCTATCAATGGCAAATTTCTCAAGAAATATTATGTATAAAGATAAAATGTACTTTATTTTCAGAGACATGATGTAAATAAAAGTTTATTTTTTATTCAAAAGCAGAATGGAGTTACATAATTTTAAGGATGGGGAGGAGGCCCGATCCTTCATGATTAAATACATAGTTTGCCAACAGTTCAAACATCTCATTGTCTGACCTCACAAGAAACTTGCAGGCAGCCATCCACAATGCCTCTTCTTTGGCAGTCTTCCCAGGCTCCACTAGCTCAGCAATCAAGTCTTGTCTTGGAACATGTGTAGTTGAGCCTTCACCTCTTTCTTTCTGAGGAGGCACTGGAGGCTCAACAGGTGGCGTCTCGGTCTCTACTTCAATCTTCGGAGTGAGCAAATCTTTGGAAGACATTTTATACAGAAAGGAAAGAAAGTGACGAATATCTACGAAAGTTTTGTTCTATTTATAGACAGAACAATTAGACAGTCAACATCGAGAATCGATGCGACTTTTTGAAAGAAACTCAACTGTTCGTTTACTTATAACCGTTCGTTCATTTATAACTGTTCGTTCATTTTCCTTTCTGCAAAAAAAAACTAACATGATGGTTCATTCATTTATTCTCTTTCTTAAAAGTTGTAGTAATTGTTCATTCATTCAGTGTCCTTCCTTGAAATCGAAATGACTGCTCAATTTTCATAAATGAGAGTTCATATTCTTCCTGCTTCTGAATTCGGTTTATTTACATTAGCAACTTATCATCTCCACATTTCTCCTTAATTCTATTTTTATTATCACCACATCAAAATCAGATCATAAAAGAAGAGAAAATTATTCTTTATTCCTTCTTCAAAAAATGTAGATACATCTTAATGGAAATCTATTACATCTCGGATTTTCATTCTAAATATAACATGAAGGTCTATTACATCTTTAGATCTTTTTATTTATTGGTGCCAGTTCCTTGTCGTTTCGACCTGAAGCAACGAGCCAGACAATAGAATCAACTCTGGTCTTCTCTCTCAGAAATACGAGAGGAGAACCACAGAGTACAACAGCCCAAAGATGAGCTGCTGTCAATACAACTGGTAGAGAGAAGACGACCCGCCAGGGGAACTGGGAGCGAGATCACCCTTGTGATACGATTCCTAATTCTGTCTCTCCACCATCCAACTTTCATGTGTATAGGCTCTTCCTACCATCTGAGGAAGACCCTTCTGGAACACAGAGAGTCCTGAGCTGTCTGATCTGAGTGTCAAAATCACGTGAGCTGTCTGATATGGGTGTCAGAAGAATGCTCTCCACAACATCCAGATCACCGATGCCAGTTTTGAAGAAGCTTGCCAACCAAACTTCTGTAAATAGGAACAAAAAAAAGAAAAGTCAGCAAAATCTATCAAAACTACGCGTGCATCAAATCAAAAGGCACATATCAGCAACGTACGCCTATTCTCGGAAGCACAGGCGCACATCGACAGTGCACTGATCAATAGACGCCTATCAGCAATATACGCCTATTCTCAGAAGCACATGTGCATTTCAATAGTATACGTTAATCAACTGGTGCATATCAAAATAGTGTGCTGATCAAACGGACGCATATCAACATTGTATGTCGATCAACATGCGCATATCAGTAGTGCGCACTTATGATCAAGCTAAGCACTAGACCACAATGTGCGCATATTCTCAGAAATAGTGAGCGCAAACCAACGGAGTCTACAACATACAGATCAGTACTTATCTTCAAAAGTGGCGCAAAAGAAAAACGCTTATATGAGAAAACCATTTGATTCTTTGTTGAGACTTACCAACTTTCGAAGGCACAGCATGCAAAAGAATAACATCAGGATGAAGTGGCACAAAGGAACTTATAGATGATGAATTCTTGCTGGATAGTGGGACCTTGTGAGAAGTCATTTGTTTTGAGAAAACATGAATGTCTCTTTCGTTTTGGCTATCCTTTTTAAAGTGCTAACGAATAAAAACGGGCGCATCATTCTAGGAGCCTATTTCGGGAAAAAAAAACTAAACAATAGGCGCCTAAAACCATGTGATGGTTGCCATGTGTCTCTCAGAGAAACAGTAAGCATTGAATTCATCTAAGGAATGTATCTACATACGCTACTTGGAATCTCAGCCACACAATAACGATGTCAGAAATTATAAATTTTATTATAAAGATGGGTGGACCCCTACAGACAAGGACGCAAGAAAAGAGAATTAAAAGTTGTCATGCTAAAACATCATTCATTTTTTTGTCTTTATTGGTCTGACGAAGGGCGGCGTCCAATTCTTGCATGTTGCGGATTCCCGAGCGACGTATCAGGTTAAGGAATCCCTCCGAATCGCCGCGCTCTTCAGAGGATGGCCCACCACTCGAGCGATTGAAGACGGTTGGGTTTAACCCGAAGCAGTCTAGAAAGTACGTCGCCCTCAGTGCCGGGTCAGCCTCCAGCAAATAAGTCGAAGGCATGACGTCGGGTTTCGCTTCATGAGACTTGATGTTGGTGACAGCATTGGCCTCCATCTCCTTCTTAGACGCCATCGGAATTATAGAGGTAAAGAATAAAGTATGAAAATCAGCCTCTACATATATATCACTAAATTGACTCTTCATATTCCTCATAGGAAACTGAAAAATCATCAATGAAACTCGGGAAGACGAAGAGGAGATTGAGTGTTTCGAGAAAGAAATTTAATTGTGATGACCGGGCATTGGCTGGCGCAACTTGACTCCGTCAAAACTTTTATAAAGTTCAAAGTATTTCAAAAACCTTGAAATGTTTTTAAGTTTTGAAAACTTTGAAGGGGGTCTTGTAGGGCCTAAAAATCAAGTTGTGCCATGAACCTACTAACCAGTGATCAAGTTGCGCCCCAAAACTCAGGTTGCACCACTGATATGAAGCTCAGAGAATAAAGTGCACCGCTGAACAGGTTACGCCATATATCAGACTGTGTCCAGTCTTATTGCGCCAAAGTCTACGTGGCGTCTGACATTTAACAGCCATCATCACCTGACAGCACTGACAACTGACACCACAGTGAACGAGGAAAATCTCTTCAAATTCTTCAAATTGTGCCGCTCGAGGAGAGTTGGTTGACAGCTGTCCTGTACGCTTTGTAAGTTGTGCCTAGGCGCAATCCAGACAAAATCCTTAGTTGCACCTAGGCGCAATCTGAATGACTTCTTCTCAAAAGCTGCCACGTATCTAGGTGCAGCTCAAACAAGCACAGTTTTACTCATTGACTGAAGTTCACGCAATCTGATAAAGTTGAGAAAATTTTCATCTCTGAAGCATGATGATGTGGCGCACATGCCACTAATCTCTCAAGATGTGTCTACTATCCTGTACACGACTACGCGCATCTCAATCACATGATGCCACGCGTCTAAATACAGTTAGTACACGACTTATAATTGAATAAAAGTTGGCGCAATAGGAGGTTGGCGTAACCCAATGTGGCGCAATCCAGCCTCGTGCACATCAGAATAACTGCTAAAATAGTTATTTCCTGAACTCTATAAATAGAGTTTCCAATCATTGTTAAAGCATCACATACATGCGCACAGAGATCAAGAACTCTTACAAAAATTGCTGCTGCATTCTCCAGAGGCTCTAGTCTTCAAGTTCACATAGTCCAAGGGATAAAGTGACCGTCTTCTGATCAGATTCCTACAGTTGTACTTTTCCAGAATTTATTATACTTTGTACTATTCTTTCACAAGTTTGGAATAAACTTTTTGTTTTTACAAACATGCGTATGCTTTCTTGCTCTTTATAATTTCTACATTTACTCTGATTATTTACTGTTGGTGAAAGAGTTTAATTTTTAATTGGCTATTATTGTCATAAACTCTATTCACCCCCTCTAGAGTTGCCTACTTATTCTTCATGCTAGTCACTTAATTCACAATTCATGTATCTTACTTTCTAATCTTATTACTTGTTAATCTTATTACTTGTTATATATTTATTTCTTGTACATGATGGATATTGAGAGTATGGGGGGAGATGATATAAGTATGCGTGTGGTCTATTTTACACAAATCATTTTTTATCGAGTATTCTTACATATCAATCGTGCAATACATGCATCGATTGACGTATATCCCTAGTCTTACACATGCAAAACTTAGTATCCTAAAATACACTATACACATGACATGATACTATTCTTGCATGATATATTCCTTGTTACCATAGTGGTCTTGCATATGGTTACTCTATCTTTTCTTTTGTTATACTCTCGCATGCATATAGCATCGTTTTCCTGTATATATATATATATATATATATATATATATATATATATATATATATATATATATATATATATATACTCGCTAGCTCTAGCGTTATTGTTTTTTTTTTTTACTTTACGCCAATCCTAACCGGATAAAACTAACATTTACAACCTTAGATAAGGAGTATTGCTCTATATATTACGAGGATTATGAGGGCGGTGTTAGTGATGATGGTGTAATTGCTAGAGCAGACTTAGGGGATGATGATGTCACTAGAGAGGTTTAGTTTGATAGTAGTACTTCAGATTATTTATAGTATTATTTATAGCATGTTTGTTCCTAAAACGTGGATCATTTTCTTATGTAATATTGAGGCTTTTCTTTAAGATATTATTATTACTATTATCTATGAGTAGAGACTTTTAGATATTATGTTTTCTTTTGTTATTATCTCTTATAGTTTATACTTGCTATGATTGAGCTAGATTAGCATAATTGTCTATTGATCTTATACGATTGGAGGTATAGATAGTGTGTTATCGTCGATATATGATGTATGCTGGTCGTATCCACATACATGTACCAAAGTACTTAGGAGCGGGGACGGGACGAACCTAGTCAAATCTAAAGGAACGGGTACATTGCTGGTATACCATTGGCATATTGGCAGTGTACTACATGTCCTACAAAACTAGAATTTTTCCTAATTATTAGGATATGTGTCGATATACCATTGATTATGTTCTTTTGTTATTTTCTTATGTACTATTGAGGATTCTGTTTAAGATATTATTATTATTATTATTATTATTATTATTATTATTATTATTATTATTATTACTTATGAGTAGAGAATTTTAGCTATTATGTTCTATTTTGTTATTATCTCTTTATAGTTTATATTTCTTTTGATTGAGATATATTAACATTGTTGATTATTAATATTATATGATTAGAGGTATAGACAATATACTATCGCCGATAATGCAATGTAGGCTAGATGTATTCACGAACTAGTATCCAAGTATTTGGGAGCAGGCGTAGCATATTTTTATAGTACCCCATGCAGGCCAAGTCTTCGCAACTAGTGCAGAGTTGTGGCTAGTACTTAAGTTAGTTGTATTTATCACGAACCTTTAAATGAATAAAGATCTAAATATAGTCCAGGAGATTAATTGATCAATCACATATAGGTTTCTTAGAGTAGGCCTCTTCTTTAAGTTCTTGCTTATAATTGCTTAAATCGAGAAAATCTTATTCGAATTATGTATATTAGTGATATATAATCCTTTGTACCTTATCCTTTCAAAATTGCTAATACTAGACGTACGAATCGCACCCCCAACCCCCCCAACATTGATGAGTGTGCATCTTGGCTTCAAAGGACACTTGAATTCGAGAATCCCCTAATTGATTATGTATGAGTACAAATAAATGAAGCACAAATACTTGGAGTGCTACAGGGTATGATGATTACAAAGAGAGACAATGTAAACCCCCTAAATTTTAATATATATATATATATATATATATATATATATATATATATATATATATATGGAAAATTATTCAATACAACATCTAAAAATTTGTATCGATACATCTCAAATCTGAATCATTGGTTGTTGATCTAATGGTTCTTATTAAATGAGTTTTCTTGGATTTTTAGTAGAGTAGGGAACATTATTTAATGCAGTTTTTGACTTTTGACCACTTGGTAACTACTAGTATAGGTCATTCTTGACTTTAATTTTTCCAATGAACACCCTAAATTAACTCATATTTACTTTCTCTTTAAGCTGATAAAAATTCACAAAATACCCAAAATTAACTCATATTGGATTGATTTAATTTGCAGTCCTACTACATTCAATATTTTGAAGAACAACAATCCACCGTCACCGTCGCTGTCACCTGGCCTGATTAAATGATATTCAGATTTTGTGCAGCCATACAGTAGAAGCCTGATTAAATGATATTCAGATTTTCTTGAACATGCTTTAATATTAAATTAATAAATGATATTGAGATTAGATTAACCATGCTTTAGTATTTTTCTCAATAGGATAGTGGGTTCATGATATTCATTAAAAGTCAAAATTATAATATTTGCTTAAATTTTCAAAAAATGATATTAAAATTAACGTAAAAATTCGAATATAATTTAGAAAATGATATTAAAAATTCTGTAAATATTAGAAAAATGTTTAATATGGTCACAATAAAAAATTTTGTTCTTTTTTAAAATATTATCATTAGAAAAGTAAAAAAAAATATTATCGTTAAAAAGTCAAAACATATTTATTTTTAAAAATAATAGTATGCGTTCAATACAACTTAAAACCACAAAAAACAAAAATATTTTAATGAGTGAAATATGAGTTAAAAAATAAATAAATTTGTGAGCAATATGTATTAAAAAAACCAGAAATAAATAAATTAATTAGTAAGCAACGGATGTTTAAAATCCAAAAAAATTTTAATTACTGAACAGCAACATACGTTAGCAGCAGACATTAAAAATAAAAAAATTAAATATTGGAAGCCTGATTAAATGATATTCATATTTTCTTGAACATACTTTAATATTAAATGAATAGATGATATTGAGATTAGATTGACCATAATTAATATTTTTCTCAATAGGATAGTGGGTTTATGATATTCATTAAAAGTCAAAATTATGATATTTGCTTAAATTTTTGATAAATGATATTAACATTAACGTAAAAATTCGAATATATTTTGAAAAATGATATCTAAAATACTGTAAATATTAGAAAGATGGTTAATATGACAAAATGTCACAATAAAAAAAATTTGTTCTCTTCGAAAATATTATCATTAGAAAAGTAAAATATATTATCGTTAAAAAACCAAAACAATTTTTTTAAATAAGTGAGCAGTAGGCGTTCAATACAACTGAAAACCAAAAAAAATAATTAATGAGTGAAATATGCGTTAAAAAATAAATAAATTAGTGAGCAACATGCATTAAAAAACCAAAAAATAAATAAGTTAATTAATAAGCAACATACCTTTAAAATCCAAAAAAATTCCAATTACTGAACAACAATATACGTTAGCAACATGCGTTAAAAATCAAAAAAAAAAAATAGTGAAACCCTAATTAAATGATATTCAGATTTTTTTGAACATTCATTAATATTAAATGAATAAATAATATTGAGATTAGATTGACCATGTTAATATTTTTCGCAATAGGAGAGTGGGTTCATGATATTCATTAAAAGTCAAAATTATGATATTTGCTTAAGTTTTCGATAAGTGATATTAAAATTAATGTAAAATTTTAAATATACTTTGAAAATTGATATTAAAAATATCAATCAAGTAATCTGTTCTCTTTGAAAATATTATCATTAGAAAAGTAAAAAATATTATTGTCAAAAAACCAAAACAGATTTTTTTTTTTTTAAATAAGTGAGCAATAGACGTTTAATACAACTTAAAACAAAAAAAAACAAATATTTTAATGAGTGAAATATGCGTTAAAAAATAAATAAATTAGTGAGCAACATGCACTAAAAAATAATAAATAAATAAATAAATTAGTAAGTAACATACGTTTAAAATCCAAAAAAAATTCAATTACTGAACAGCAACATACGTTAGAAGTAAGCGATAAAAATAAAAAAAATAATGGAACCCTGATTAAATGATATTCATATTTTCTTGAACATACTTTAATATTAAACGAATAAATGATATTGAGATTAGATTGACCATGCTTTAATATTTTTCTCAATAGGATAGTGGGTCCATGATATTCATTAAAAGTCAAAATTATGATATTTGCTTAAATTTTCGATAAATGATATTAAAATTAACGTAAAAATTTGAATATACTTAAGAAATTGATATTAAAAATATTGTAAATATTAGAAAGATGGTTAATATGACAAAATGTCCCAATAAAAAAATATGTTCTCTTCAAAAATATTATCATTAGAAAAGTAAAATATATTATTGTTAAAAAACCAAAATAGTTTTTTTAAAATAAGTAAGCAGTAGGCGCTCAGTACAACTTAAAATGAAAAACAATATTTTAATGAGTGAAATATGCATTACAAATTAAAAAATTAGTGAGCAACAAGCATTAAAAAATCAAAAATAAATAAATTAATTGGTAAGTGACATGCGTTTAAAATATAAAAAATCTAATTACTAAACAGCAACATACGTTAGCAGCAGGCATTAAAAATCAAAAAAATAAATAAATAGTGGAAACCTGATTAAATGATATTCAGATTTTCTTGAACATGCTTTAATATTAAATGAATAAATGATATTGAGATTAGATTGACTATATTTTAATATTTTTCTCAATAGGTAGTGGATTCATGATATTCATTAGAAGTCAAAATTATAATATTTGTTTAAATTTTCGATAAATGATATTAAAATTAACGTAAAAATTTGAATATACTTTAGAAAATGAAATTAAAAATATTGTAAATATTAGAAAGATGGTTAATATGACAAAATGTAACAATAAAAAAATATGTTCTCTTCGAAAATATTATCTTTAGAAAAGTAAAAAATATTATCATTAAAAAACCAAAACACTTTTTTGTAAATAAGTGAGCAATAGGCGTTAAATACAACTTAAAACCAAGAAAACAAAAATATTTTAATGAGTGAAATATGCGTTAAAAAATAAATAAAATAGTGTGCGACATGCATTAAAAAACCAAAAATAAATAAATTAATTAGTAAGCAACGTGCGTTTAAAATTAAAAATAAATTCAATTACTAAACAACAACAGACGTTAACAGCAGGCATTAAAAATAAAAAAATATTGGAAGCCTGATTAAATGATTTTCAAATTTTCTTGAACATGTATTAAATGAATAAATGATATTGAAATTAGATTAACCATGTTTTAATATTTTCCTCAATAGGATAGTGGGTTCATGATATTCATTAAAAGTCAAAATTATGATTTTGCTTAAAGTTTCGATAAATGATATTAAAATTAACGTAAAAATCCGAATATACTTTGGAAAATGATATTATGAATATCCAGCATTCAATACAACTTAAAACCAAAAAATATATATATTTTAATGAGTGAAATATGCCTTAAAAAATAAATAAATTAGTGAGCAAGATGCATTAATTAGAAAACCAAAAATAAATAAATTAATTAGTAAGAAACATGTGTTTAAAATTCGAAAAAAATTCAATTACTGAACAACAACATACGTTAACTGAAGCGTTAAAACTTAAAAAAAATAGTGGAAGCCGGATTAATTGATATTCAGATTTTCTTAAACATGTTTTAATATCAAATGAATGAATAATATTGAGATTAGATTGGCCATGCTTTAATATTTTTCTCAATAGGATAGTGGGTTCATGATATTCATTAAAAGTCAAAATTATAATATTTGCTTAAATTTTTGATAAATAATATTAAAATTAACATAGAAGTTCGAATATACTTTGGAAAATGATATTAACAATACTGTAATTATTAGAAAGATGGTTAGTATGACAAAATGTCACAATTAAAAATTGTTATCTTCGAAAAGATTATCATTAGAAAAAAAAAATATTATCGTTTAAAAACTGAGACAATTTTTTTTAAATAAGTGAACAATAGGCGTTTAATACAACTTAAAACAAACAAAAAATTATTGAGTGAAATATGTGTTAAAAATAAATAAATAAGTGAGCAACATGCATTAAAAGATCAAAAATAAATTAATTAATTAGTAAGCAAAATCTAAAAAAAATTCCAACAGGGTTATATAGCAGGCGTTAAAAAAGAAAAAAAAAAGGTATTTGGCATTGATGTCTTCTATAATACATGGGTCCTCTGTTATTGAGATAAACATTAGAATTAATAAAGTAAAAGGATTACTTGATGACATGTCGTTACCAACAGGGTTATAGCAGTCGAGTGAAAATTATAAGTGAGGATGTTAATGCAGGGTGGAAAATATACGTTAATGTAGGGTACAAAATGTAATTGTTGAATGTACAATGTCCAACAAATTACGGTAATCTAGGAGGAGAGTTTTTTAATAAAGTGAGCACGTTAATATGACTTGCTATATCAGGTAAAGCCAAAGTCAAAGTAAACACCTTTCACAATTTTTAATACAATTTTTGGGATGTATTGATACATCACATGTATTGTAGAACCACCCTATGTTTTATGTTTTGCATTGGAATGTAGTGGTTGAGATGAAAAGGTGTAGACCCCTCCACCTTTTTAAGTTATTTAATCTCAACCATACAATTCCAATCCAACGTGTATAACATAAATTGGTTTCATAATACAAAACCAGCCGGTTGGTTCTAGAGCACTCATATATATATATATATATATATATATATATATATATATATATATATATATATATATATATAATAAGGGAAGTGAGGTGCCACCTCACTGTGAGGTAGCACCATGTCACTCTCCCATGCTATATATGTAAAAAAAAAGAAAAAAAAAAAAAAAAAAAAAAATATATATATATATATATATATATATATATATATATATATATATATATATATATATATATATATGCAAAAGACCTCTAGCCTAGTGGTTAAGAGAGATGCATGCGGTCCAAGTGGTCGGGAGTTCGAGCCCCGGTGGAGGCGAGTTCGCTACAATTACCCATTGTTTCAAATATATATATATATATATATATATATATATATATATATATATATATATATATATATATATATTTTTTTTTTTTCAAATATATATATATATATATATATATATATATATATATATATATATATATATATATATATATATATGGAATGTATATTTATATATATTATAATATATATATATATATATATATATATATATATATATATATATATATATATATATATATATATATATATGGAATGTATATTTATTATAATATATTTTAGGAATTTTATTTTTTTAGAAAATTTTAGGAATTTATTAGAACTAATTTCTAAGGAATTAGTATTAGAAATAAAATAATAAAAATAAAATAAAATGTGAACAATGCACCCAACACTATTCTTCTTCCCCTGAACCCGAACCCGAGCAGCCACGGGAAATAGGATTCGAAAACTTCAATTTAATTTGATCAGAACTCAATCAACCCTAAACCATTTTTTATGTCAAATCTTCTCTAATTTACTTGATCCAATTCTCTTCCAATCCTATCTAATCCCATTCCAAATGAGCTAGAGATAGATTGGAAATTTAATTCAAACATCATATATAATAACTGATCGACTGTTCGAGACTATCCATCCCAGCCCTAGAGAAAATAGCTCGTGAAGACTGGAACTAACCCTATTGCGTTCAAAGACCTCAGGCAATGCCCTCTAACCGACTGCACCGCTGCCAAGTTGTCAAAAACCGTCGTTGTGCCGCTGAGAGCAAAGCCTCTATTTTGTTGAACACCGCGAGGTACCCCCTTCTCGAACATTTTTCTTGATTCATGCTCAACCAAATATTGTTTTGTTTAATCCAATTTAAAGCCTACTTAACCTAGTTGATGAACCTATAACATAGAGGCAGAAATTTTGATTAAATTGATAATTAAAACCATGTTAAAATCATGAAAAACCAACCGGTTGGTATATTCATGCTATAATCGTTTTTAAGGTTGAAATCTTATTTTTCAAAGAATATGTTTCTAGGAACCCATTTGAATAGCATTGAAGTCTATATAAACATCGTCACAACAATATAAATTTTATAGATTTTTGCCTATTGTTCCTTTGTCAAAATCATGTTTAGAATCCCAAAAATTTTTTTAAAAGCATTAAAAGAAACTCTGACGAGGTCCATCACGATAAACCAGACGACTTCGTCGCGTACTACTTGCATCAAAAGGTGCATACAATATTCCCTGATGTGTGGGCTTTAACGAAATTCAAATTAGTTGCATGTGCGCGACGAATTTGGCCCATATCCATAAAAAATTAACGTATTAACACTTTTGCAAAAAAATTAATTACTTCATGCATGCTCTTCATGTCGTGAAGAGACTTACGTCCTTGGTCTCACCGCATTTGACTTGTCCTGTGACCCAATTTGTCACATACTAGTACCAAAATACTGAGACAAACATGTCTAGCTATCCCATATAAGGTACGAAGATGTCATATGATGATCACAATTGTCCAGAGATAAGGGGTGCATGCTACAATTAAGTCTCCTATGGTCTTATAGAGCATCAATGTCTCAATCAATCAAAGTAAGAAACATTAAACAATAAACATATAAGATAAAGCAATAAAGCATTCCGACGCTTCATTAAAATGATTCATGAGACTAGTTATGCAAAAGGATAAGCTAGTGCAATGTCAAGAGTACATAGTTGTTTTCAGCTGTAGTCTGAATAATTACAAATATGTATACAAATTTACGGCTATATATATATATATATATATATATATATATATATATATATATATATATATATATATATATAAGCACGTGCTGGGGGCTAAACTCCTAAGTAGAAACAAAATGTTATACGAGTGGTGAAAAAAAAACCCACTCATGGTCCTCGATGCCCATGCTCCTGGTATGCACCATTGGTCGGATAGGAGGCTGGATCCTTAGGCTCTGCTACGAGATATGGCCAAACAAAACCAGCGACGTCATGCCCCAAATAGCAAGTAACACAAAGGAGCACGAATGAATGAAACAAAACCCAAATAATTAAGATAAGACCTGGGCCAAGGATTATGGGCTTATGTGTCGCAACTTTGGTTCATAGCCTGTCGTAACACAATATCTCAACCCAACAACCAAACAAGGATGTGGGTTGAACCAAATGTCATGACAGTTCATGTTCCTCGGCCACTAACAGAAGAAATAGATCACAAGTAAGTCAGTTTACAATGAGACCAATCAATCCTACAACTTTCTATAGTTTGGCTAGGTTATTCCAGAAATGCTTATATAGGTAATCCTCAGATCTTGTCGTATACAAGCAGGGCTAGTCAAACTAGATATAATACAGGCATGCAAGAATGCACCGGTCCCTCGTAAGGCCACCATACTAAACATGTAATAGCAGTCCAAGTCCTCCGATAGAGAGGAACTAGATCAACATTTAATAAACCAGATACTGCACTCTACTAGTACGAATGATATATAGTATCCGTGGTGGCCAATCCGATATGACAGGTTGGTGCCTGTAGGTGGCTGTCACACACGATCTCAAGATTTTGTTACCTTCCAATGCTTCTACCATTTATAATTACCTAGATTAGTCCTACAGTTATCTGGAATCTCATGTCGTGGTCACACGATCATCCTCCTAGATATCGTACCGTAGCATGATTATGCTAAGTACGAATCCACATTGGCTCACAGAGTCCCAAATCTGGATCCATTCTTAGTGTAAGTAACAGGCAATCAATCAATCCTAACCACGCTACGGCTATTGACCAACTACCATGACTATGCTGGGTAATATACATGTATTGACATATATTAGGCAAGTTCACTTAGCATGTAGAGTAGCACCTCAGTACGCTCATAGAATATCGCCTCAGTGTACACATAGATTATACCTCAGTACACACATAGAATTGTACAGGTAATCAAGTCAGGAACATGCTCAACCAATCATTCACATGAAGTCCTCTGCCTACATCATGGAATGGATATCGTGTCAGGTACACCGTCACGATCTCTAATATAATAGCATAACAAGTGCCCTAGTGAGTCTACAACTCTAATATCAAGTACCTCGAACAATGACCCTTATTTCAAGAATACAATAATCATCTCAAGAAAGGGAATCACCTAGGCCCCTAAATAAATTATCACCTGTAATCCCACTATTCCGGAATAAAGATTTAGAATATTTTATTATTTTGAAATATTTTATTTAAAATTTAATTTGGATTATTAAAATATTTTATTTGAATCCATTTAAGCTATAATTATTTACTAGATAATCAGCTATAATTTATGGAATATTTAATTATGATTGTATCTTACTTGAAATATTTTATTAATTATGATTTTCTATTTGGAGATGGCATGACATATTTGGTTGTTATAAAGTAGTGGCAGGTTAGTAATTTAGTAGAAAAGCATTGGAGAGGGTATATTTTGGATTTAATTAATTGTTGAATATTAATTATTAGTTATGGCTAATTAAAATCTAGAACATTTCCTCTAACTACTTTTCTAACCAACTAGCTAACTAACTTGTAAGTAACCTCTAACTATCAAACTTGGAGCCCAAGTTTCCTTCTCCTATAAATAGGACTAATCCTCATTAGTAATGATCATCCTAACTAATTCTAAGGTCTTAATGATTGTGTCCTGATTGTGTTCGTGTCCACTTCTATTACACTCTAGTTATTATATTTACATTTGTCTGACATAGACATTTTTTGTGTCCAGACAGATCTGGACACGTTAACAGATCTTGACACGTTACAGTGCAATCCAATCCATTTCTTTGTGTCATAACCTTCATAGGACACAGTTTCATACATTGGACACATTAGAAGACCCTAACCGTGGACTCTGATCTGATCACCGTGACTGCCATCGCCGAAGTGCTGCGTCTGCCTCGACATCGTGTCTAGATCTGGACGTCTTCATCATCCACCGATCGTCAATTGGCCTCGTCGTCGCTCCGCACCTTCGAGTAGCCGAGAAGTGCCGATCACTGCCTCCGCATCACCGTCATGTGTCATCGCTCCTCTATACTTGTAGTGTCTCGCTCCGTAAAGACACTAGATAAACAGAAAGATCGGATTGTTGCCTCTGCAACAGAAGACGAATAATCTGGATAAGTCGACAAAGACTCATTTTCTAATTTGCTCACGCCTAATAAGAACATGAGTTTTTAATGTATGCTAAGTGAAAGAACTGTGAGCCCCCTGAATTTTAGGAATTTTTTCAAATTTTTTGAATAAATTATTTTTGATAATTTGTTTTTATTTAATTATTTTTATCATTTAATGCTCTTTTTCGTGACTTTGATTTATGGAGCGTCAGAGATGTCAATCTCTGGAAACTTCCTTCATTAGTTTGTAGTAGACAAGATTATCTTCATTTTGATATATCATGTCCCACTCAAACTTGTTCTCTTGTACTATTTTTGCATCGCACAACTTCGGATCAATTTAGGCCATTTGATCCTTGAATAATTTATTAATAAATTTCCCACTTTTATCTTTGATCATCATATGTACGTTGTCGTGACTTTTAATTTAGGAGCACAAGACTATTCGTTTTCTCAAAATCAACTTCTCATGGATGATCTAGTCGAGACACCTTACACCCATGACCTTCGTGTCTCACTCAGACACACTATCTTGTGCTTTATTTGCTTCGCACAACTTTCCTGACACAAGACCTAATCTTAATTCATCCCACGGAGTCATATTTATTTTCGACTTGAATTGGGGACACTCTTTCGGCCATAACCTGTCAACCCAAATATGGACACGAGCCACATTAAACCTACTACCCACATGACACTTGTGTCCCATTAATTTGAGTCCCTACATGCTATTTATTTAATAGTGATCATAAATGACTAAATTAAATTATTTATTGTACCAAGTCTAATTTTGACCCGACCTGACTTAATTGAACCCAACCCAAGCTTCATGTTGTCCCCACATGACTAACCAAATGCCCCATACAATTTTTCTCTTTTCCCTACTCTAAATATCTCTCTTTCTCTCTCTACTTATTTAAATATCTTTTATTCTCTCTTTCTTTAATATACATATCTCTCTCTCTCTCTCTCTCTTTATTACATACACCCCCGTGGCCACCGCCCTTCTCCCCGATGCGTATCTTAGGCGATTTGTGCATTTTGCATGAAATTTCGTCGTGACGTGCGCGGGATAGAACTCAGAAATCGTATTTCGGGACAGCAACTTCGTGCACATTTTTCGAGAAATCCGACCGTTGGATCATTGATCCATTTTTTTTGTCTCAATCTCAGAATATACCCCTTTACCCCTGTTAAGTTCAACTGTTAATTCCGTCGTTTGCTATGTCAAAATCGGCCACCAAGTTAACCCTTTAAATTGTGTATATTTTAGACAGTTTTGTGTAGTCAACTTCGTGGACTCGAATCTCCGTCGTCGCAGCTCCGTTTAGCGTGCCACCAATTCCTGTGCACAGCTGGTACAACCCTCTTTCTGCTCCTTAAGATTTATTTTATTGTGAGCTTGTTTGATTGGTTGAATTTGACGCCAAATTTGGTCGTTCGAATTCGTAATTTCTAACTTGTAAAATCCTAATTTGAACCCGGGACTCCAGATTCAATTTCTGACACCACTAATAGACTCATGATATCGTTCTGGCATGAATTCATATAAAGTTTGCTTGATTTGGAGGACATGGGCCTGGCATGTATTTCGGTACAAGGTGGGCCTCACAGTTCGAGTCAAAGGACCATTTTGAGATCGGCTCATCAGAATCCAATTTCGGATATACCGTTGAGTTCGTATCGTTGTTCTGGACTCGTTGACATATACTTTGCTAGATTTAGTGGACTTTGGTTCCGGCACGTATTTTCGTGCAAATCGGATTCCAATATTCGGATCAACGGACCATTTTGAGATCGGCTCATCGGAATCCAATTTCGGATATTCGTATCATCATTCTGGACTCGTTGATATATACTTTGCTAGATTTAGTGGACAATGGCTCCAGCACACATTTTCGTGGAAATTGGATTCCAATATCCGGGTCAACGGACCATTTTGATATTGGCTTATCGGAATCCAATTTCGGATATACCGTTGAGTTCGTCATTCTGGATTCGTAGACATATATTTTGCTAGATTTTGAGAACTTTTATCTTAGCACATTTTTCAGTGTAGTGGGTTCGACATGAACACCGTTTTGACCCAAAATTATCTTTTTGCCCCTATGTCCAAATTGGACTTATGGGTAGGCTATTCTAACTATTTTGACCATTCTGGAAATGTTGATGATGTTTGTTTCATCATCCGACAACATCTATAGACTTTTTTCCTTATCTGTTACCATTTGTTATAATCCTTTTCTTTTCGGTTCGTATTTTGATATCCGTGCATCGAAATTGAGATACGTCGATTCCAGTGATTTTATATCACTAAAATTGATAAGTTGACCATGTGAATGATTATAGGGACTAGATTTGACCTAGTTTAACCTAGAGTAGACTAGGAGTTGACCAGTTGACCAAAGGCAACTATAAGTCAACCTTTTACCCAGTTTGACTTAGTTTGACTGAGTTTAACCTAGATTAGGCCTAGAAGCATAGAATTAATGTATTTATATATATTATTTACTCTAAAACACTAAGTAACTCTGTATATTCATATTAGGTCTCTGTGACGTCGGTTCAGGCATAGACCCTCACTTATTGCTCAGGACAACAGGTGAGTACATTCTCTGATAGTTTTCATTGTCTTGATATTTGCTATATCCGATTTAGTTGTAGTATTTTACTTGATTTCTGACATGATGGTACACGGACTAGTATATGTCGGATCCTGTCATGAGATGCCATTTCTTGGTTACTTTGGTATATAGGTATATTGTTCGATCTTATTTTCTTGTACTTGTATAGACACCGATTCCTAAGAGGATTTTCTACCCTCTTAGAGAATCCTTTATCATGATGTGACATGTCCGAATCTATTATACTACTTAGGGATGGGAAGTTACTAGAGGTTATGTGATCATACCCCACCATTTGTGTTTTATGTGAGTGTTAATCATACAACCCATGTATGATTAGCCAAGTGTTAGTCATACATCTCACGTATGACTAGCCAGGCCATATTCTTGTGCAAGTTCCTAAGCCGATCACATAATGCTCTAATATCTCAAGGTACCGTTCTATGTTTACATTATACATCAGATACTCATGTACTGTTCTACATTCCTGTATTTCATACCCTAACATGATATCCAGTTTTACATATCTTATTTATATTTCAATCTTGATATTTTATCTTATATTTTATTATAATTGTCTCTTATAGAATTTGTTAATTCACATGGAACTGTTGTTAGTTTATGTTCTTGTTTTCATCCTGGCTGGACATGTTGATAATATTTTTAGGAGTTGTTATGCCCTCATTATTAGAATACATGATGATGCTAGCTGAGGCAGATCTCGATATTCTTTCACCTGAGTTGTCTCCCAGGAGTTCTAGGTCTGGTATTTAATTTAGTTTTTTTTATTGTTTTTCCTCTTTTTCATTCTTGTCTCATATGATCCTTTTGTAGATTCTAGTTGTTCTAGTGATATTGTTATCTTTCTTGTCTTATCTTCCTTAGCATTTATGATGTGATATAAGTACCGTTATAGTGATAGATCTTTTAGATGTTGTAGTTAGTATCGGGTACTTGACAGCGCTCTACCGTCGATACTGCGACGTAGGCTAGGCGTGGCTCACGTATTCGTATCCGTATATCCGGGTGCGAGTAGTAACACATTTTTAGTGATGGCCCATGCAGGTCAGTCTTTACAATTAATACGAAGTCGTGGTAGTACTTGAGCTTATCTGTACTACTGCGAGCCTGTCCTAGGATTAAGATTGAGTCATAAAATATTTTAGGATTTTGGTACTCAGTCACATATTAGGAACTCTTGATAGATTCCGGGGATGACCCTTGGGAGTCTTATTTCAAAAGTTTTTCAATTCTATTTTGCACTTGCTTTTATTCATCCTGATTTTAAAATATTTGTCAGTTATCGAACCCTATTCTCGCATTGGGATGTGTTTATGGACCCAGAGGGAACAAGAATGTATAAGTTGAACTTATATATCATCTAGGTTGAGAAGAGAATATGATTAGCCAATCTTATATAAAGGTTAAGATTCGTTTTAGATTATATTCCAGGAATCTGACCTAGATAGTACCTTTGGGACATCTCCGAGAATCTCCCTCTAAACCCTACCTCGGAATCTGTTTCCGTTTGATATTTACTTATCCTTGATTCGTTAAAAATTTTGAATCTTGATGTTCGTTGTTGACTTTGATTTTGTTTCTAGATAAGTTTTTATGAATTGAGTTAAGATATATTCTGATAACATATTTGATGAGGACAATAAGTAGGGTAAATATTTACTTTATTTATGGAGTTTAGAATTTATCGCAGTCATACAAGCTAGCATGACGAGGACATGGAGCCTAATTTTGGATATACTATCCTAGTTATGAAATTTAGATTTTCTCGCAGCCATACCGGTTGGCGTGGTAAGAAATCTATATAACATGATTATAGGGTGTAGATCTTAGTTATGGACTATATCGTTTATTGCAGCTATGCTTACTGGCGTGGTAAAAATTCTGACAACATGATTCAGATATACGTGTATGGTTATCAGATCGTATCTTAAATTGATTCACTTTTTTTGACCAAATGAGCAAGAACAATTCATACCATTATTTCTTGTCTTATCATTTTTCCTTATCCTATGATGATTTTCTCATCTTACCATTATTCCCTTGTCTTAATTATCAACTATCTCGTATCTACATCTGTCATCTACACTTTGAAAATTTTGAAATTCTCATATCTCTGTACCTTGGGGAAAAAGTCGAGAAAGTATCGTAATCATCTATCTTGTAGAAGACGAATTTGTTATCAAGTGGTATCTTGGTAGGAATATGAGATGTTGGACATTTAGAGAAAAAAATGGGATAAAAAAGATTGAGATTGTAAATGAAATCAAGAGGCCGGTATTGTCAATTGGGGAAAAACGATTACACTTAGAGAATTATTTTGAATATGGATTGTTTTAGAAAGAACGAAGAATGGTTTCATGAATTGGAATGTGCATGAAACTATAATATTTCATAGTTGTTATTACGACTAAGGAGGATATTCAAGGACGACTGGATTTTGAGAACCTAAATATTTTAAGTTAGTGATTCTTGTGATGTTTCATTTTGAATTAAGGCAAGGTACTAAATTTAGAAATTAAAGATATATGGAAAGGATATTATGATTGTATGCAATGATGATGCTAAATTAAATAAGTATTGATAGAGAATGATTGAGAGCTGGTGGAAACAAATTGAGTTATAAGAAAATATAGAGATTTTGTAAGATTACCAAATTTAAGAAAGGTGATATCTGAAGGTACAATTGAAAGACATGTGGAGGTTGATTTATATAATGAAGAATGAATTTTTATTTTATTGGCATAAATAGAAGGAGTATAGGTTTGGACAATGTCCAAGAATTTTATAAATTCTGATACAAGGATTAAATAAAAATTTAGGACAATGTAGAGGAATTTGGACTTTCAAGATGACTAAATTGAAAGGATTACAAATCTGGTGAAAAAGAAAGAAAAGATTAATCGAAGAGTTATAACAAGAATATGCTTCATGAGTGGTCATCTTCATGACTGAAAATTTTGGATCTGGGTAATAGTCGAAGCAGAGCGAGATGATTACCCCGACTTCCTTTTACAAATCCTATATTTTTGTTTGCTATCATAATGGAAGAAATTCAATTCCTTATCCTTGAATTATTTTTTCAACTTCAATATCATTAAGATTTTGATCCCCTCTGATTATGACCAATCAATTTTGGTCGTCTTGTATATCGTGCCAAAGAGTCTTGATTGCCGACTAGACTTAAATGACTTCAAATTCAATTGTGACCTAGATTTTCATTCTCGGATGCTCGTGCTCAGACTTCGATGACCTTGTTCTTCATCTTGCCTAAATCCTGTTTTAATCAAGAATTGATCAACTTAGATCGTATCGAGACTTAAATTTTTAATCGTGATTAGATTTCAATGCTATTACCACTCGTGCTTTAACTTTTGATTTAATTCTTACTAATAACTAAGTTTTGTTCCAATCTTGTTTAAGTTTCATGCTATCCTTGATCATACCAAAATCTCATGTTTGGTCATGCCTAGGCTACTATCATACTCTTCATCATATGTAATACTATTGACCAAAGTTAGACTGACCTTATCTATAATCATGTCGAATTACGATTTTGATTATGTTGGTTTTTTTTCTCGTGCCAAAAATCTTTTCTGACCATGATTTGATTCCTCGAATCTTATCTAAAATTCTCGTGATTCTATCGTGCCAAAATCACTAGTCGTGCCTAACTAATTCTGAACTGATTATCTTGATCGTGCAAAACTCGTCGTTCTTTGATCATGCCTAAGATATTACCTAAACTTCTATCATGTTTTTAACTCCACTACCAACCTTTAATTTCGAGGACAAAATTCTTATAAGGTGGGTAGGATGTGAGCCCCCTGAATTTTAGGAATTTTTTTCAAATTTTCTAAATAAATTATTTTTGATAATTTATTTTTATTTAATTATTTTTATCATTAAATGCCCTTTTAGGTGACTTTGATTTCTAGAGCGTCAGAGATGTCAATTTCTGGAAACTTCCTTCATGAGTTTGTAGTGGACAAGATTATCTTTATTTTGATATATTAAGTTCCACTCAAACTTGTTCCCTTGTACTCTTTTTGCATCGCACAACTTTGGGTTAATTTAGGCCATTTGATCGTTGAATAATTATTAATAAATTTCCCACTTTTATCTTTGATCATCATATGCTCGTTGCCGTAACTTTTAATTTAGGAGCACAAGACTAGTCATTTTCTTAAAACCAGCTTCTCGTGCATGATCTAGTCGAGACACCCTACACCTATGACCTTCGTGTCCCACTCAGACACACCATCTTGTGCTTTATTTGCTTCGCACAACTTTTCTGACATAAGACCTAATCTTAATTCATCCCACGGAGTCATATTTATTTTTGAATTGAATTGGGGACACCCTTTCGACCCAAACATGTCAATCCAAAATATGGACACGGCCCACATTAAACCTACTTCCTACATGACACTTGTGTCCCATTCATTTGAGTCCCTATATGCTATTTATTTACCCGTGATCATAAATGACTAAATTAAATTATTTATTGCACCAAGTCCGATTTTGACCCGATCTGACTCAATTGAACCCAACCCAAGCTTCATGTTGTCCCCTCATGACTAGCCAAACACCCCACACAATTTCTCTCTTTTTCCTACTCTAAAATATCTCTCTTTCTCTCTCTACTTATTTAAATATCTCTTCCTCTCTCTTTCTTTAATATACATTATATATATATATATATATATATATATATATATATATATATATATATATATAAAATAAATACTACACACACCCCCGTGGCACCGCCCTTCTCTCCGACGCGTATCCTAGGCGATTCGTGTGTTTTGTACGAAATTCCGTCGTGACGCGCGCGGGATAGAACTCAGAAATCGTATTTTGGGACAGCAACTTCGTGCACATTTTTTGAGAAATCCGATGATTGGATCGTCGATCCGTTTCCTCCGTCTTAATCTCGGTATATACCCCTACACCCCTGTTAAGTTCCAACCGTTAATTCCGTCGTGTGCTATATCAAAATCGGCCACCAAGTTGACCCTTTAAATTGTGTATATTTTGGACAGTTTTGTGGAGCCAACTTCGTGGACTCGTATCTCCGTTGTCGCAGCTCCGTTTGGCGTGTCATCAGTTCTTGTGCATAGCTGGTATAACCCTCTTCCTGTCCCTTCAGTTTAATTTCATTGTGAGCTTGTTTGATTGGTTGAATTTGACGCCAAAGTTAGCCATTTGAATTCATAATTTCCAACTTGTAAAATCCTAATTTTGAACCCGGGACTCCGGGTTCAAATTATGACACCACCATTAGACTCTTGGTGTCGTTCTGGCATGAATTCATATAAAGTTTGCTTGATTTGGAGGACGTGAGCCCCGGCATATATTTTGGTGCAAGGTGGGCCCCACAGTCCGAGTCAACGGGCCATTTTGAGATCGGCTCATCGGAATCCAATTTCGGATATAACGTTGAGTTTGTATCGTTATTTTGGACTCGTCAACATATACTTTGCTAGATTTAGTGGACTTTGGTTCCGGCACGCAATTTCGTGCAAATCGGATTCTAATATCCGGGTCAACAGACCATTTTGAGATCGGCTCATCGGAATCCAATTTCGGATATACTGTTGAGTTCATATCATTATTTTGGACTCGTTGAAATATACTTTGCTAGATTTTGTGAACATTGGCTCTGACACGTATTTTCGTGCAAATCGGATTCCAATATCCAGGTCAACGGACCATTTTGAGATTGGCTCATCGGAATCCAATTCCGGATATACCGTTGAGTTCGTATCATCATTCTTGATTCGTAGACATATATTTTGCTAGGTTTTGAGGACTTTTATCCTGACATGTTTGTCGATGCAAAGTGGGTCTGACACGAACACCGTTTTGACCTGAAATTACCTTTTTGTCATGTGTCCAAATTAGACTTATGGGTAGTCTATTCTAACTATTTTGACCATCTGGACATGTTGGTGATGTTTGTTTCATCATCCGATAACATGTGTAGACTTTTTCCCTTATATATCACCATTTGTTATAATCATTTTCTTTTCGGTTCGTATTTGAGATCCATGCATCGAAAATAAGAACCGTCGATTCCAGCGATTTCAAATCACTGAAATTGGTAAGCTGACCACGTTAATGATTATAGGGACTAGCTTTGACGTAGTTTAACTTAGAGTGGACTAGGAGTTGATCAGAGTTGACCAGTTGACCAAAGTCAACTATAAGTCAATCTTTTACCCAGTTTGACTGAGTTTAACCTAGATTAGGCCTAGAAGCATAGAATTAATGTATTTATATATATTTTTTACTCTAGAACACTATGTAACTACGTATATTTATATTAGGTCTCTGTGACGTCGGTTCAGGCATAGACCCTCACTTATTGCTCAGGACAGTAGGCGAGTACATTCTCTGATAGTTTTTATTGTCTTGACATCTGCTATATTCGATTCAGTTGTAGTGTTTTACTTGATTTCCGACACAATGGTACACGGACTAGTATACGTTAGATCCTGTCATGAGACGCCATTCCTTGGTTACTATGGTATATTGGTACATTGTTCGATCTTGTTCCATTATACTACTCGGGGATTGGGAGTTATTAGAGGTTATGTGATCATACCCCACCATTCATGTTTCATGTGAGTGTTAATCATACAACCCATATATGATTAGCCAAGTGTTAGTCATACATCTCACGTATGACTAGCCAGGCCATATTCTTGTACAAGTTCCTAAGCCGATCATATAACGCTCTAATATCTCAAGACACCGTTTTATGTTTACATTATACATCAGATACTCATGTACTGTTCTATATTCCTGTATTATATACCCTGACATGATATCTAGTTTTATATATCCTGTTTATATTCCAGTCTTGATATTTTATCTTGTATTTTATTATAATTGTCTCTTATAGAATTTGTCAATTCATATGGAACTGCTGTTAGTTTATGTACTCGTTCTCATCCTAACTGGATATGTTGATAATATTTTAGAAGTTGTTATGCCCTCATTATTGGACTACAAGATGATGCTACCTGAGGCAGATCTCGATATTCTTTCATCGTGAACTGTCTCCCAGGAGTTCTACATCTGGTAGTTAATTTAGTTTTGTTATTGATTTTCCTCTGTTTCATTCTTGTCTCATATGATCCTTTTGTAGATTCTAGTTGTTCTAGTGATATTGTTATCTTTTTTGTCTTATCTTCCTTAGCATTTGTGATGTGATATGAGTACCTTTATAGTGATGGATCTTTTAGATGTTGTAGTTAGTATTGGGTACTTGACAGCGCTCTACCGCTGATACTACGGCGTAGGCTGGACGTGGCTCATGTATTCGTACCCGTATATCCGGGTGCAGGTCAAGACAAGAACCATTATCATGCTAATCAAGATAAGAAGAGAATGATTACCTGTCCCGAATCAGTATGCTTATAAGAGAACTCACACGTTGCTATGCTAAAATGAGAAAAGAGATAACTTGTATGCTAAGAAGTAGATTGTTAGATGATCAAAAGAAATGAACTTTTGCCATGTTAAATCAAATGAGATGATGCCATGCTAAAGTTAGAGAATGCTCACATGTCCAAATTCGTATGCTGTCAAAGGTAGAATAATATGTTATACGCACAGAATGGTTATTATATTTTCAAAAGAGATGAATGATTGCTTGTCCCTCAAAGATGTTCTGAATGTTAGACATGTACATACGGACTTATACATATTGCAAAGAAATGAAATATATAGGAGCTTCGGCTCTGAGTTATCTAGGAGCTTCGACTCTGATTCAAAGAAAATAGAGAAGGCAGAGTCATAGCTTTGTCATTCAAAGAGAAGAAATGTTAGAAAGTGGTATGTTTACTCAAAGATGAAATATTGCCTCAAAGAGTATATCTGATAATGTCGCATTTTGTATTGGTCTCGGACAACTTGTGCACAAGGTCACTAGATCTTTCGGACGCTTCTTGGGGTGCCTTGAAACGTTCGGCCTAGGAAAGATTGTCTAAACGCCCTGAGGTACAAGAAACCTCACGATCAAGGAGGTGTTGCATCCCATCCACTAGCGACTAGCTGAAACCAAGTGGCATAGCGGCTAATCATGGGAATTCCAATGGACCATCATATAGATAAGTGTTGATTGGTGCAGAGCTGAATCAGAGAGTCAAAGTTGCCAATCGAGTCTGCATGTGTCATTAATATTTTTTCTAAGAGCTAACAATACATAGACGAATAGAGAATAATATTGATTATATCATGTTTATGCTAATCATTGTCTTGTACATGGATGGACAATTAGCTATAGCAAGAATTACTAAAACAGTGATACATGTGTTGCTTAAGTTTCTGAGTATGAATCTACCTATAAAGAATAGCCTGTGCAAATAAATTGTTAATGTCCCGATAACAGAACAAGAAATATGACACTTAGAATATGACTAGTATCAAAGAATAATCTGTTGCCAAAAAATATTATGCCCCATGAGAAGAAAACATCTAATAATCGTATTGGTAATCTGGCCCTGAAATATCTTGAATAAGAGAAAAGAATGCTAATGCTATGGTCCCTGAGAAATGATTTTGGCTCATAAAATACGCTGCGTACTTCACAAGAAATGAATAGTCCCTTATATGCTTAAAATAAAAAAAAATGAAATATGGCTTTTAAAAAAAATTTAAAAATATGTAATCTGACTCTCTACTGCATAAAATAAACATAGGTAAAAGTAGCAAGATCACATAACAAGAAATATTTTCTCACTAAATAAATTAGTGATCATTTCAGACGATGTAGCCTTTGTTCACAATTACCAGTATGTTGATATACTGACCCATCATCAGTCTGCACGCAGGTGCAAGATGAATCGAGATGGATAGTCCTAAGCGATAGCCCGAGCCTCATCCTCAGGAGCCAAAAATCAGAAGAGAGGTCAAGAGATGGTTATCTACTACAAAGAGTTGGTTTTGCATATAAAAGGATGTAATGTTTGGAACGGGATCATTGTAATCCGTAAACTTCTGAGAGAATGTAAGCATTGTATCAGAAAGAATTGAGAGCTTGTAATATGTTTAAATGAAATCAATAAAGAGAAATTGTTTATGTTACCTTGTCTATATTCTACAATGTCCACTGCTAATTTTAATTATCTTCTTTATGTTCAGTTACGGTATTGTCGATATTTGTCTATCTTGTCTTGTTACAGGTCTTGGTCTTGTGCAAGCACAACTTAGACTTGCACGGTGTCACGCCCAAGCGAGGACAAACGATTCCACAGAGTCTGAAGTGAGGACGAAAGGACTCTGCGGGATCGGGGCATGACATAATGGTATCAGAGCAACACAATCCTCTGGCCAATTATTGATTTGATTGAATTCTAAGATATTCTTCTGATCGGAATTTTCTTGCCTACTTGATATCATCGATGAGATGAACGTTCCATAAAATAAGTCCGTAAATATTTTTATGATGCTGGCATATGTTTTATCAATTGATCGAATTGAGATTGAAAAGTTCTATTGAACATGAGTTTGATATGTTTTGATTATGAGATTTTATGAATTGATGATGGCGAAAGATAAGGACTATCGTTGCTATGGATATCGTAAGTTTCTCCTTAAGTTTCAAGGATGAAACTTTTTTTGGTGGGTAATTATGTAGTGCCCGGCTCCGTAAAGGCACTAAATAAACAGAGAGATCAGATTGCTGGCTCTGCAACAGAAGACGATTAATCTGGATGAGTGAACGAAGACTCATTTTTGATTTACTCATACCTAATAAGAACCTGAGTTTTCAATGTACGCTAAGAAGTGAAAGAACCATTGTCATGCTAATCAAAATAAGAAGATAATGATTACTTATCCCAAATCGGTATGCTTATAAGAGAACTCACATGTTGCTATGCTAAAACGAGAAAAGAGATAACATGTATGCTAAGAAGTAGATTGTTGCATGATCAAAAGAAATAAATTGTTGCCATGTTAAATCAAATGAGATGATGGCATGCTAAAGTTAGAGAATGCTCACATGTTCGAATTCGTATATTGTCAAAGGTAGAATAATATGTTATATCCGCACAGAACTGTTATTATGTTTTCAAAAGAGATGAATGGTTGCTTGTCCATCATAGATGTTCTGAATGTTACATATGTACAGACGGACTTGTACATGTTGCAAAGAAATAAAATATGCATGAGCTTCGGCTCTGAGTTATCTAGGAGCTTCGGCTCTGATTCAAAGAAAAAAGAGAATGCAGAGTCATAGCTCTGTCGTTCAAAGAGAAGAAATGTTAGAAAGTGGAATGTTTACTCAAAGATAAAATGTTGCCTCAAAGAGTTTATCTGATAGATGTCGCATTTTACATCGGTCTCAACAAATTGTGCACAAGGTCACTAGACCTCTCGGATGCTTCTTGGGACGCCTTGAAACGTTCGGCCTATGAGAGATTGTCTAGACACCCTAAGGAACAAGAAATCTCACGATTAGGGGGATATTGCATCCCATCCACTAGTGACGAGCTGAACCCAAGTGTTACAGCTGCTAATCATGGGAATACTCATGGACCTTCATATAGATAAGTTTTGATTGGTGCATAGCTGAATCGGAGAGTCATAGTTGCCAATCAAGTCTGCATGTGTCTTTAATAATTTTGCTAAGAGCTAACAATATACAAACGGACATGGAACAATATTGGTTATATCATGTTTATGCTCATCATTGTCTTGTGCAGGGATAGACAGTCGACTATGGTAAAAATTACTGAAAATGTGATACATGTGTTGCTTAAGTTTCTGAGTATGAATCTGCTTATGAAGAATAGCCTGTGCAAATGAATTGCTAATGTCCCAACAACAGAATAAGAAGTATGATACTTGGAATGTCACTAGTGTCAAAGAATAATCTATTGCCAAGAAATATTATGCACATAAGAAGAAAACATCTGATAATCGTGTTGGTAATCTGACCCTGAGAATGTCTTGTATAAGAAAAAAGAATGCTAATGTTATTGTCCCTGAGAAATGATTCTAGCTCATGAAATATGTTACGTACTTCACAAGAAATGAACAGTCCCTTTTATGCTTGAAATAAAAAAAATGGCTTTTCAAAGTATTTTCAAAAAGATGTAATCTGACTCTGTACTACATGAAATGAACATAGGTAAAAGTAGCAAGATCACATAATAAGAAATGTTTTCTCACTAAATAAATTAGTGATCATTTCAGACGATGTAGCCTTTGTTCACAATCACCAGTATGTTGATATACTGACCCATCATCAGTCTGCACGTAGGTGCAAGATGAATCGAGATGGATAGTCCGAAGCGATAGCCCGAGCCTCATCCTCAGGAGCCAGAAATCAGAAAAGAGGCCAAGAGACGGTTATCTGCTGCAAAGAGTTGGTTTTTTATATAAAGGGATGTAATGTATGAAACGGGATCATTGTAATCTATAAAGTTCTGAGAGAATGTAAGCATTGTATCAGAGAGAATTGAGAACTTGTAATCTATTCAAATGAAATTAATAAAGAGAAATTATTTTTGTTACCTTGTGTTCAATTATATTCGGCAATGTGTCCGCTGCTAATTTCAATTATTTGCTTTATGTTCTGCTGCATTGTTGTCGATATTTGTCTATCTTATCTTGTTACAGGTCTTGGTCTTGTGCAAGCACAACTTAGACTTGCACGACGTCACGGCCAAACAAGGACAAACGGTTCCATAGAGTCTGAAGCGAGAACGAAAGGGCTCTGCGGGATCGGGGCGTGACAATACTTGAGTGCTCCGCCAGTGACCGGACTCCATCGACTTCGTATCCGGCGCATAACCCTCTTCCGAGTTGAGCTTTGCCATCCTCAAGAAGAGTGTCTTCCCTCGAGTGCTACACCACCGCGAGCATCATGAGGAGACGTCGCAGTCGATTATCGCTTTTCCATCATAGTCGAGCTCCACCATGACTCCAACCATCGTGATCATCGCAACCGTCGCAGCCAGATTTGTGCGTCTTCCTTTCCGACGACCAGCCGCTCGCTGTCTAGTGATCCGTTGCACCGTGAGCCGTCGGATTTTATGAGATCTCCTCCAAATCTGGTGACCTGTCGACCGAATCTGCCTCCTCTTTCGCTCCTCCAGTACTGGAGCCCCGAGCCATCGACGATGTAAACCCTTTTCTTCTTCCGCTCCTTCTTCTTCTATACTACTCTTCTCTTCTTTATTTTCCAATGGTTATTGCGTGAGTGTGGTGTGGGAGAAAGAAAGAGCTGTTAGAATTTAGCATTTTATGTTCGAGTGGGGAGTGAGAGAGACAGCTCTCTTTAGGAATTAGGGTTTTCTATGGCGGTTGTTGTGTGTGAGTGACGAGAGTGAGAGAGAGACAGCTCTCTGTAGCTTAGGGTAAAGTGAGTAATAGCACGGCTCGAGTTTTTTGGGTCCAAGTCAGCAGGCCGGTAGAAGAGAAAGGATAAAAAAAAAAGAGCGAGAGTACTGTTAGGCTGGGTTAGAAATGTGGGTCGTAAGCTTCAGTATTAGGTTTTTGAGAAGAAAAAAAAAAGAATACGAGTCAGCAACAGTCACAGTGAGGGCCAGGCCTGTTGGTCCTTGGGCCAGTAAAAGGTTTATTGGACTTTAGGTATTGAGCTGGGCCTATGGCATAAGAACTTAATGGCAGATTCTTTTATAACCTGTGTTGGGCCTGAGCTAGCAAGGGTTGATTGCAACAATTAATTTTGGGCTTTGTGATTATTTGGGTAATAGGCTAGATCTGTTAGAGCAAGTAGTGATTAGAAATAATTAAGTTATATTAGAATTGACTAAGGGTTAATTAGCTATTAATTAATTAGAGTAGTTAGAAATCGAGATTGGGATATTGGGCTTATATGTATAAGTTTTGGATCAAGACTCTTAAAGATTATTGTAGACATTTTATTTTATGAGATATTGTATTTTAATAGGTTTAGACTAAATGAGCATTTTTGGGCAACTTGGACTTAAGGCAAGCACTCCATATTATGTTTCTTAATATTAAATAAATGTAATTTATTTCCTAAATTGTCATGAATCATCTTGCGACACGATTTTCAACACATATCATGACTCTTGCATCGTATGATTTTATTTATGTCATGAATCTTGTTTATTATGAATTTTTGAATCATGAATCATAAGAAATCAAGTTCTCAATCTTGCTCGATATGACTCATAAAGAAATCAAGTTCCGAATCATGCTTGATATGATTTTTTGAATCATTGGAAAAGGGGAAATATCGAGTAGATGTGTGGTCAAACCAGTCTAGTTTGAAGCATAGCTTGACATATACTGAACGTATGTTCAAGCCTGATCAGTCCGAATATAAACCTTAGCCGGCCACATGTCGAAATAATATTTCAAATCACATAGTTTACTAGTTGTGCATCCTTGATTAATTGGCTGATTCCGTGACTAGTTTGAACATGTTTTATTACGATTCTTATAGTTTCTCGTGTTGCAGGTTGCATTTCATTACAGTATTCATTGTATTATCTGGTTTAGTTTTCTATTTACTTTTCATGCTTTATTTCTTATAGTGTGACATTATACAGGGATGTACTTTGCTTTTTTCCTGACTGGATCATTGTCTTCCAAGTGATAGCAGGTTAGCATGGAGGACTATCTTGGAGGATTTAGAATAAGTTTATATCATTGATGTATCTTCATAATATATATTATTTCGAGGATTTGTCGAATTTGTCTCTGGGATGAGATAGACAAGTATCATGTACAAAAAAAAGATATAGTAGACTGGATCATATGAGTGTGTGCTGTTTTTGCTTTCTAGTTCTGTGATTGAGCATAGATTGATATCATGATCATTTGGATGATTCTCAAGGTCTAGACAGCTAACTACCACCAATTCTGCGGCGTAAGCTGGATGCACTCACAACCCGTACCTGATCATACGGACGCGGAGCATGACACATTTTATGGTGGCCCATGCAGGTCTATCTAATGGTGATTAGGATTAGAGTACTATTGGAAGCCTGCGAAAATAAGAATGCTCAATCACAATGTAAGACCGATTATGGATTATATAATATTATTTTTGTCTTTATATTTTTTGCTACACTACTAGACACTTATGTTGCCTTTCCTACCATTTCAAAAAATGATAAAAATGTAAGAAAGACTATCACGACCCGCTACCCAAATTATTGGGCTGGGCCGAGTCATGTCCAGCCTGCGCTTGAGATAAAGCACAGTAAGCTGTTCTAGAGATAACAAGATAAGACTAAATGTGCTAACAGTTCTATAAGTGAATAAAAGTCATAAATGCTCCAAACACAAAAGTCGTCTCATATAGTAATAAGTCCAAGTACAAGTCTGAAATGTAAAATTGGATATATGTCCAGTTACAAAATACATAGTCTAATACATGACTACACTAAATATCCCAAGCAACTATGCAAACTAGAAGAGTTTTCCCGCAGGAACATCCTCGTAAGGCAAAGCCTGGTCCTCGGCAGTATCTCCATAATATAGGTCACAGAGCAACTCCTCCTCAGTAAGAATACCTACAACGTTATCCTGTCAGGACGGGAGCAAGTACTGAATCTAACAAACATATAATACTGATCATGTGATAAAAAGAAATGACATATCATGTTTGTTCAGTTTTAGGTACATTTTATCATGGCAATAGATATTCATTTTAAAGTTTAAAACTGTAGTAGGTGAGTGATCAATCAATAGGTAATCAGGATGTACAGCGGTACATATCAATTTTCTGAAGTGTACATATGTACACTTAACGGCATCGGTGTACATCCATACACAAATGCGGGACCAGACATACGACACAGATACATATAGAATGTAACGATGCTCGGTAAATACATACAGAGAAGGGGGTCATGATCACGTACACTACTAGCAGTTTTCCCTTAACCCGTTGTTTAAACATGTGAGAGATATGAAAACTATCCTAAACATGGCAGAGACCGAAAGTAATCTAATATGCAAAGTTTTAACTTGCTACCCTAAGGATCAGCATTTAACATGGTTGGTGAATCACAGTTTATTGTTATAGCAGTATGTAAAGTCCGTAGAAAGTACTTGCCTTTAGCAAAGCAAAGCTACGATAAAATGCTATTGATGCTTGGTAACTCGTCACTGTAGAAATAAATACATAAACTTAGTTTTTACACTAAGCTAAAATACTAAGACACTAATTGGTGCAACACGACTTGTGACTGGGCACCTAGCCAAAATGATGACATTAGCATATGAGACCAATATGGGGTGACAAAGTACTATAACTAACTTTCTAGGGTCTTTACACTAGTGAGGGGTGAGGTTCAATACGGCTATAACTCAAAATAACACAAAAGTTGCAAGTCGTATTATTCAATAAATAAATCAAATGAACATTGTGTTCCAACAATTTTTGAGATAGATAAAAAGCTCAATTTTACATAAAATAAAGTACCAAAATGATCCTTGTTAATTATAGAAATTTATTATAATTTTTCTGGAATTTATTAACCAGTACAAGTATTTTATAAAAATCAGTTTTCCTAAGTACACAGAAAATGAGTTCTGGTTTCATATGCCAAAACAGTGGCAAAACTGTAAATTAAATACGGTAAAATTTATGATAAATTAGCTAAATTAACATAGTATCTAAATATTATTTTTCCAGAATTTTAGCAGCAATTAAAGTATTTTTAGAAATTCAAAAACTAGCATGGTACACAATATGAAATTAAATAATTAATTATCTGCGTATTTTGTCCATGTACATAATTTGAACCATTAGTTCAAATACAAGACCCAAGGCCATAAATCAAGTCCAATATGACTTGTACAGGTCTTGAATATGGGAAAACTACATTTGGGCCCAAAAACCCATGCTAGGCTTGGACACCAAATGGTTGTAGTAATTAAAATACACAAAAAAAATAAAGAGGTAAAAATATATAATAAATATTAATATTTTAACAAGGTAAAATTATACATATTAGTCATATAAATATGACAAGTATATTTACATAATAATAATTTACACTAGGTAGAGTGAAATACATATATAAAATGTATAACTACAATATTTATATATACATATAAATATGTAGATATTTACATAATGGATATATACATACATATGTTAAATATATATATATATATCTATATATATATATATATATATAATATATATATATATATATATATATTATATATATATATATATATATATATATATATATATATATATATTATATATATATATATATATATATATTAACAAATATATTATATATATAATATATATATATATATATATATATATATATATATATATATATATATATATGAGAAATACTTAACTATAAAACATATATATATATATATATATATATATAGATATATATATATATATATATATATATATATATATATTATATTATATACAAATACTGTATATATGAGAAATACTTAACTATAAAACATATATATATATATATATATATATATACACATACTTTATACATATATATAATAGTATATATATAATAATATATACACATGAACATATATACACAAATATATATATATACACATATATAAAAAAAAATACACATGAACATATACATATATATACACAATACATATATATATATATACACATATATAATATATTAAATTACTATATATATATATATATATATATATATATATATATATATATATATATATATATCTATATATATACAAATACAGTATATAAAAAAAAAAATATATATATATATATATATATATATATATATATATATATATATATATATATATATATATACAAATACAGTATATATATACATATAATATAGTATATATAATAATATATATATATATATACATATACATGTATACATATATACATAAATATATATATAAAAATAAAATAAAACAAAAGAAACAAAAAGAAAAAGAAACAAACAGCAGAGGGGGGTTCGAACTCGGCCTACTGGGTCGGGTTCACTGAGTCGGGCTGGCCAGGGGGTCAACCCGCAACTTGTGTTAGGGTCAGGATTCTGGTTAATTTATTTAGGTTTTAGCTAATATTTTATAAACCCGATAAAACAGTCTTGTGTCCTGACAGTTAAGGACACAAGAGTCAAAGTGTCTGGGTCATTTACGACACGCACGAGTCTAGACTCGCGTTTCCAAGCACTGGGCTAGGGTCCTCGTGTCTGGGCGAACCACATACGTCGATTCGAGACACGCACGACACATTTGGACGCTGCAACTTACGTGTCCGACTTCAATGGAGGGTTTTGAACGTGCTGGACGGCGGATGAGGCAACGTCGCGGCGGCGCTTGGGTGGCGATCGACTCGCCTCGTCACGGCGAACTTGTCGGCGGTGGTTGTCGGTAGTGAATGTCGTTGTGGAGGCGGCGTCGAGTGTCGTCGGAGTTAGGGTTAGGTCTAGGTTTGCCGGGGAAGAAAGGGGGTCAGGGCGGTTGTAGGGTTGTGCTAGGGTTAGGGTTTAGGACAGGGGGGGTCATTTTATAGAGGCTTAGGTCGGTTGGGGGTGTCGAGCTGGCCAGAGTTGGCCGGAAATGGCGGGGTCAGGTCGACGGTCAGTCGTCGGTCAGCTGAGTCGTCGGGGGTGGGTGAAAGGGAAATTTACATTAAGGTCCCTAGAGTTTAGGATATTACAAACTGGTCCTATCCTAACCAAATGTAAATAAAAATTTGCAACCCGACATTTAAAACAAATTATTAATTGCAAACTGCTATTATAACAATTCCATAAATTGACAGATTGATATAAAAACAATTCTAAATATTACAGAATGATATTTAACTAATTGCAAAACGGTATTTTTGTATTTAAAACTCATTTAAAAATCATTTAAAATTCTAGAAAAATTCCTAAAAATCATAATAAATTATTTTAATGCTAAACAGGCCATTAGCAACTAATTAATTCTTTTGAAAAATAGGGGCTGACAAGTCTTCCCTCCTTGAAAAATTTCGTCCTCGAAATTCACAAGGATTGAAGACCCTACAATATTCTAACATAGCAAGCAATACAACAAATGACTAAGGCTATGATTGAAACTAACCTCTAAGGTATCAAGCGGGAAAGGGTGGTTCCCTCGCAGCGGTTGGATCGAACAAGTAAGGGTATCTCTCCCTCATGTCCGACTCCCTCTCCCAAGTAGATTCACCCAGGAGAGTGACGGCTCCAAGCTACTCGTACTAAGGGTATAACCTTGTTCCTCAGCCTCTTCGCCCTCCTGTCTAATATCTCCACTGGCTGCTCAGAAACTGTAAGGCTCGGCCCGATCTCCAACTCTGAATGATCTTGCACAATGACTGGGGTCTGGAATATATCTCCTCAGCTGAGATACGTGAAAGACATCGTGAACTCCTGCTAGGTTGGATAGAAGTGCAACCCTGTAAGCTACCTCTCCAATCCTGCCAAGTATCTCGAACGGCCCGATGTATCTGGGGCTCAGCTTCCATCCTCGTCCAAACCGGATCGTCCCTATAGTAGGTGATATCTTTACTAGCACCATATCACCGTCTGCGAACTCCATCGGTCTGCGACTAGCATCAGCCCAGTATTTCTGCCTGTCCTGAGCTACTCTGAGCCTGTCTCTGATCATCCCGACCTTCTCTGCTGCATCTGTGATCATCTCTGGCCCAAGCATAACTCTGTCTCCGACATCATCCCAAAAGAGCGGTGTGCAGCATCGTCGTCCATATAGTGCCTCGAAAGGAGACATACCGATACTGGCTTGGTAGCTGTTGTTGTATGAAAACTCTACCAAGTACAGATGTCTCTCCATGATCCTCCAAAGTCCAGTACGCAGGTCCTCAACATATCCTCTAGTATCTGTATCGTCCTCTCGAACTGCCCATCTGTCTGCGGGTGGTACGCCATACTGAACTTGAGCCTACTGCCCAACTCCTCCTGCAAGCTCCTCTAGTAATGGGACGTGAATCTGTTGTCTCTGTCCGACACGATGCTCACTGGCGCTCCATGTAGGCGAACTATCTGCTACATGTATAGCTCTGTCAACTTCTCGGTGGAAAGCCCCACCTTGAAGGGTATGAAGTGCGCACACTTCGTCAGCCTATCCACGATGACCCAAATGGCATCCTTTCCCTCCTTGGGAACGAGGAAGCCCTGAGACGAAGTCCATCGTAATGTGTTCCCACTTCCACTCGGGAATGGCTAACGGCTGTAACAGACCAGCTGGCCTCTAGCACTCCGCCTTGACCTGCTGGCAAACTAGGCATCTCGAAATAAACTGTGATACATCCCTCTTCATCCTCGTGCCACCAAAGATGTTCCCGCAAGTCACGATACATCTTGTTAGCACCAGGGTGAATAGAATATCTCGATCGGTGTGTCTCCTGCAAGACTGCCTCTACCAACCCTCCCTTCGGCATGCACAATCGGCTGTCATGCCTCAAGGATCCATCCTCTGCTACAGTGAAGTCATCCAGCAATCCAGCTAAAGCCTAGGCTCGAAGTCTGTGAAGTCTCTCATCTGTAGACTGTGCCTCCCTGATCTGCTCCATCAAACCTGACTGAATGTCAAGCGCCATCATCTGTATCACTGATCCTGGCCGAACTAGCTCGATACCGAGCTTCTCCAGGTCTTTCCGTAAATGTCGATCTATCATCAAATATCATGCCATCGGATGCCTGCTCAGCGCATCCGCCACCACATTTGCCTTCCTGGGGTGATACTATAAATCGATGTCGAAGTCTTTCATCAACTCCAACCATCATCTTTGCCTCATGTTCAGCTCTTTATGCGTGAACACATACTTCAAGCTTTTGTGGTACAGTAAAGATTTCCACACGCTCTCCGTATAAGTAATGTTTCTATAACTTGAGTGCAAAGATCACCGCAGCTAACTCCAGGTCATGGGTAGGATAGTTTCGCTCATGAGTCCGTAATTGCCTAGATGCATAAGCAATCACTTTTTCATGTTGCTGTAGGACACATCCTAGCCCCTTTTCCTGAAGCATCGCTGTAAATGGTGAAACCTCCAAAATCTGAAGGTAATGTCAGAACTAGAGCGGATCGTCAGCCTCCTCTTAAGCTCCTCAAACACTGCCTGGTAGTCCTCTGACCAGATGTACTCCTCGTCCTTCCGTGTCAGCTTCGTCATGGGTTCAGAGCAAAGTCCTGGACGAACTTTCTATAATAGCCTGCTAAACCCAGAAAGCTCCTGATCTCTGAAACTGACGTCGGAGCCTTCCATGTCTCAACTGCAGCAATCTTCCTGGGATCCATCGAGATTCCCTCTCCAGTAACTACATGGCTGAGAAACTCCACTCGGCCTAAAAAGAACTCGTACTTCGACAATTTGGCAAACAACCTCTCCTGCCTCAGAATCCCCAAAACTGTCCGCAAGTGCTCTGTATGCTCCTCCAGCGTCTTAGAGTATATCAGGATGTCGTCGATAAATACTACGACGAACTTATCCAGATACTGGTGAAATGTCTTATTCATCAAATTCATAAAGACAGCTGGCACATTTGTGAGACCAAATGGCATCACCAGAAACTCGTACTGCCCGTACTAAGTATTGAACGCCGTCTTCTGGATGGCTGCTGCCCTGACCTTCACCTGGTAGTACCCGGATCTCAAGTCTATCCTGGAAAATACTTTCGCCCCACTCAACTGGTCGAACAAATCATCTATCCTGGGCAGAGGATATTTGTTCTTAATGGTGATGGCATTCAAGGCTCGATAGTCAATACACAACCGGACTGTACCATCCTTCTTAGGCACAAAGAGCACTGGCGCTCCCCACGGAGAAGCACTAGATCGAATGAAACCCTTTTTCAACAGGTCATCAATCTGCTCTTTCATCTCTACAGCCTCCTTGGGATTCACTCTATAGCAAGCCCGGGATACTGGTGATGAACCCGATACTAAATCTATAGTGAACTCCACATCTCTGTCAGGCGGAAGACCTAGAAGATCCTCTAGGAATACATCCATAAACTTCCTAATGATAGGGTTTGGCGGTGCTATGTCCCCAACTGTCGTACAACAGTTCGGCTCTAGGCTGATCTGCCGGTCCTGTCCTCTTGACACTGAATGGTGCTGTGCCTGGGGGACTGAACAAAATACCACCCTCATGACAGTCTATAGATGCATGGAAATAGCTAAGCCAGTCCATCCCCAATATGATATCATAATCGGGGAGTGGCATCACAAAGAATCGTCCCCTGAACTCTCTTCCGGCTATAATAATAGGACATCTATAGATGGCTCTAATAGGCACTGGTCCGCCTTCCGTCATTACTCTACTAATCTCCGCAGTAGGTGTAGCTACTAGATGGTGTTTATGCATAAACTCTAATGATAGGAAGCTATGAGATGCACCAGAATCAAACAAGCATAGAGCTAGAAAAGTATGCAAATAAACATGACATGCGATGACGTCAGCTATGTAATCTGGCTCCGACACCTGCTCGGGCTCCGGCTCAAGGGCTAGACTATGAGCCTTCCCCTGGGGTCCCTTCTGCTGTTGCAGATGTTGCCCAAATCTCTGCTGCTGAGTCGGAAGTGGCCCTCTAGTTCCCGTGGCTACTGGGCAGCTCCGAAGCTGATGGGTGGCAGACCCACAAGCTAAATACTGCCCCAACCTCTTCCTGCAGATGGTAGCGTCGTGGCCTACCCTCTTGCAGAATGCACAAAAATCTTCCTTCTGCTGCTGCCGGAGTCCCGGGGCTCTAACTGGCGGGGTCGGGTGATGTGATGTAGGGGGACGGTAAGTCTGCTGGTGCGACATCGGTGCTCTCTGCTGGAAAGCCTGACGCTTGGACGGTCCCTCGAGGTGTACAGAAGTCGTCCTCTTGCAAGACGGAAGACGCTCCTCAATGCTCCGGGCCAACTCTAGGCTCTGGTAGTAGTCAGTCGTACCGTTCGCCACTATAAGAATGCCAATGTCTAGAACTAGACCATGGCAAAACCTACGCGTCATCTCCTCTGGGTCTGCAACCAGACTAGGAGCGAAATGGCTTAGGACGACTAAACTCTACCGCATACTCATCAACAGAACGGTTTCCCTGCTGGATGTTCTGGAATCGTAGCCCCATGGCTACTCTAGCGGTGGTCGAGAAGAATTTCTTCTTGAACTGGGTCTTGAACTGATCCCAAGTGGCCCTCCCTCTCGCAAATAACAGCTCATTCCGGAACCAAACTCCTGCCAAATCTATCAGCAGAAACCCCGCTGCCTCGACCTGGAGGTCATCCAGCATCCTAACTCCAAGGAGCTTCCTCTCTACCGAGTCTAGCCAGTCATCTGCCACTACTATGCCCTCAGTCCCTGAGAACTCCTTGGGGTTCAGACCCATGAAGTCCTTGATCGTCCCCGCTCTCTGCCGTGGCTCTACAGGTGGTGGGACCACGGTACGTTCCTTAGAACGCTCCATGCTCTGGCGGAGTGGGGTAGTCAACTCCTGATGGGTTGTTAGGAACCCCTGGATCAGAGTAAGCAGTTGGTTCCCGTCGAGTGTGACGGAAGCCTGGGTAGGTATAGTAATAGGGGGTGGTGGAAGTATCGGGTCCTGCTGGGACTGTGATGTGGAAGGTGGTGGAGGCATCTGGGTTTGTGGATTTGTGGAGTGGGAGAGTATGGTAGGTGGGGGTGGAGGTGTATCAGTCAACTGGTCAGCTGACTGGATGGGGAGTGTGCCGTTCTCAGGTGTGACATACTGGGATGAACGAGTAAGCACCATCTAATTACAATAAGAAGGACTTATAAGGACTCTTTAAAGTAAGCAATCATAGGCAAGAAAATCTAATTATAATAGCAAGCATGTGATGTATTTCCTATGTTACAATCCTAGTATTCCTCTAGGTGTTCTAAGCGTCATTCCTAATGTTGTTTAATTACCTTAAGTTTCTAATTGCAGGTATGCTTGGTACAATAACGTAACCAAACAATTTAGTCTCGACCTGCATGGGCCACCACTAAAAATATGTCACGACCCGCTACCCAAATTGTTGGGCCAGGCTGAGTCATATCCAGCCTGCGCTTGAGATAAAGTGCAGTAAGCTGTTCTAGAGATAACAAGATAAGACTAAATGTGCTAACAGTTCTATAAGTGAATAAAAGTCATAAATGCTCCAAACACAAAAGTCGTCTCATATAGTAATAAGTCCAAGTACAAGTCTGAAATATAAAACTGGATACATGTCCAGTTACAAAATACGTAGTCTAATACATGACTACACTAAATATCCCAAGCAACTATGCAAACTAGACGAGTTTTCCCGCAGGAACATCCTCGTAAGGCAAAGCCTGGTCCTCGGTAGTATCTCCATAATATGGGTCATAGAGCAACTCCTCCTCAGTAAGAATACCTACAACGTTATCCTGTCAGGACGGAAGCAAGTACTGAATCTAACAAACATATAATACTGATCATGTGATGAAAAAAATGACATATCATGTTTGTTCAGTTTTAGGTTATCATGGCAATAGATATTCATTTTAAAGTTTAAAACTGTAGTAGGTGAGTGATCAGTCAATAGGTAATCAGGATGTACAGCGGTACATATCAATTTTTTGAAGTGTACATATGTACACTTAACGACATCGGTGTACATCCATACACAAACGCGGGACCAGACATACGACATAGATACATATAGAATATAATGGTGCTCGGTAAATACATACGGAGAAGGGGGTCATGATCACATACACTACTAGCAGTTTTCCCTTAATCCGTTGTCTAAACATGTGAGAGATATGAAAACTATCCTAAACATGGCAGAGACTGAAAGTAATACAACATGCAAAGTTTTAACTTGCTACCCCAAGGATCAGTATTTAACATGGTTGGTGAATCACAGTTTATTGTTATAGCAGTATGTAAAGTTCGTAGAAAGTACTTGCCTCTAGCAAAGCAAAGCTACGATAAAATGCTATAGATGCTTGGTAACTCGTCACTGTAGAAATAAATACATAAACTTAGTTTTTACACTAAGCTAAAACACTAAGACACTAATTGGTGCAACACGACTTGTGACTGGGCACCTAGCCAAAATGATGACTTTAGCATAGGAGACCAATGTGGGGTGACACACTACTATAACTAACTTTTTAGGGTCTTTACACTAGTGAGGGGTGAGGTTCAATATGGCTATAACTCAAAATAACACAAAAAGTTGCAAGTCATAATTATTCAATAAATAAATCAAATGAACAATGTGTTCCAACAATTTTTGAGATAGACAAAAAGCTCAATTTTACATAAAATAAAGTACCATAATGATCCTTCTTAATTATAGAAATTTGATATAATTTATTTGGAATTTATTAACCAGTACAAGTATTTTATAAAAATTAGTTTTACTAAGTACACAAAAAATGAGTTTTGGTTTCATATGCCAAAACAGTGGCAAAACTGTAAATTAAATACTGTAAAAATTATAATAAATTAGCTAAATTAACATAGTATCTAAATACTATTTTTCCAGAATTTTAACAGCAATTAAAGTATTTTTAGAAATTCAAAAATAGCATGGTACACAATCTGAAATTAAATAATTAATTATCTGCGTATTTTGTCCATGTACAAAATTTGAACCAGAGTTCAAATACAGGACCCAAGGCCATGAATCAAGTCCAATATGACTTGTACAGGTCTTGAATATGGAAAAATATATTTGGGCCCAAAAATCCATGATAGGCTTGGACACCAAATGATTGCAGTAATTAAAATACAAAAAAAATATAAAGAGGTAAAAATACATAATAAATATTAATATTTTAACAAGGTAAAATTATACATAGTAGTCATATAAATATGACAAGTATATTTACATAATAATAATTTACGCTAGGTAGAGTGAAATACATATATAAAATGTATAACTACAATATTTATATAGACATATAAATATGTAGATATTTACATAATGGATATATACATACATATGTTATATATATATATATATATATATATATATATATATATATATATATATATATATATATATATATATATATATATGAGAAATACTTAACTATAAAACATATATATATATTTACAAATATTTTATACATATATATAATAGTATATATATAATAATATATATACACATGAACATGTATACATATATACATATATATACATAAATACATACATACATACATACATATATATATATATATATATATATATATATATATATATATATATATATATATATATATATATATAATATATATATATATATATATATATATATATATATATATATATATATATATATATATATATATATATATATAAATACAGTATATATATACATATAATACAGTATATATAATAATATATAATATAATAAAGTACTAAAAAAATATATATACAAATACAGTATATATATACATATAATACAGTATATATAATAATATATATATACATATACATGTATACATATATACATAAATATATATATAAAAACAAAATAAAACAAAAGAAACAAAAAGAAAAAGAAAAAGAAATAAACAACAAGGGGGGTTCGAACTCGGCCCACTGGGTCGGGTTCTCTGGCTGAGTCGGGCTGGCCAGGGGGTCAGCCCGCAACTTGTGCTAGGGTCAGGATTCTGGTTAATTTATTTAGGTTTTAGTTAATATTTTATAAACCCGATAAAACAGTCTTGTGTCCTGATAGTTAAGAACACAAGAGTCAAAGTGTCTGGGTCATTTACGACACGCACGAGTCTAGACTCGCGTGTCCAAGCACTGGGCTAGGGTCCTCGTGTCCGGGCGAACCACATACGTCGATTCGAGACACGCACGACACATTTGGACACTGCAACTTACGTATCCGACTTCAATGGGGGGTTTTGAACGTGCTGGACGGCAGAGGAGGCAACGTCGCGGCGGCGCTTGGGTGGCGATCGACTCGTCTCGTCACGGCGAACTTGTCGGCGGTGGTTGTCGGTGGTGAATGTCGTTGTGGAGGCGGCGTCGAGTGTCGTCGGAGTTAGGTTAGGTCTAGGTTCGCCGGGGAAGAAAGGGGGTCAGGGCAGTTGTAGGGTTGTGCTAGGGTTAGGGTTTAGGACGGGGGGGGGGGGTCATTTTATAGAGGCTTAGGTCGGTTGGGGGCGTCGAGCTGGCCAGAGTTGGCCGAAAATGGCGGGGTCAGGTCGGCGGTCAGTCGTCGGTCAGCTGAGTCGTCGGAGGTGGATGAAATGGAAATTTACATTAGGGTCCCTAGAGTTTAGGATATTACAAACTGGTCCCTATCCTAACCAAATGTAAATAAAAATTTGCAATCCGACATTTAAAACAAATTGTTAATTGCAAACTGCTATTATAACAATTCCAAAAATTACAGATTGATATAAAAACAATTCTAAATATTATAAAATGATATTTAATTAATTGCAAAATGGTATTTTTGTATTTAAAACTCATTTAAAAATCATTTAAAAAATCTAGAAAAATTCTTAAAAATTATAATAAATTATTTTAATGCTAAACAGGCCATTAGCAACTAATTAATTCTAATTTAATTAATTTTAAAAATAAGGGGCTGACAAAGACCAGCCGCCGTGTGGCCGCACTCCTAGTATGGTCAACTCCCAGAAAGGATCTTCTGCTTCAGAGTGGACTGACACTCATGCCCCACCTTATACCATAGGAGTCTTCTCCCGACGATCTATTAGTTACATAGGGGAACTCAGATGCACGAGCTGATTCATGGATTACTTGAGGCGTAGAGGGTACAAACTCAGAGTTTACTAGATGCCTAGAGAGAGCAGGCCCAAGGATTATTAGAGTCTCAGAGGAAGCAAGTACCATTCTTCGAGAGGGTATAGAGAATGCCCGACTATCTATCTTAGCTACCATGGAGAAGCTATTGACCCCTCTCCCACCACTATCATCTCAGATTATACCTCCGACCCTACCACAGATTCCAACTCAGCCACCGACTCAGACTCAGGCTACACCTACCCTAGCTAGAGAGGGCTCTATCCTAGAATTTAAGAGGATGGTTCCTCGTGAGTTTTTGGGTACTGAGGGAATCCTATATGTCGACGAGTCGCTAGAAGATATTAAGAGGGTAATTTGACTGTCTAGACTTCCGAGGACCTAAAATAGAGGCAGCAGGATTGCAGATGCACGACTTAGCATGTACTTAATTTTGGAGTAAGCCTTAGCTTGCGGCAATCGGGCTCATATGGGACAAGTTTATGGAGATCTTCAAGGAGATGTTCTTCTCCGTAGTAGGTAGAAAGGCCCTAGAGAAGCAGTTTCAGACTCTCGAGCAAGGAACTCGCACGTGTTCGATATCGCTTTCGAGCTTTGAAAATAGGTTGTTGTGAAGTACTATGGACGAGAATGCAAAGAGGAAACCCTGAACAGGAATCCCTTATCGCACTTTATTTTTGATCTGGGTTGTGACGATAAGGGTTGTTACTTTACTCCATTGATGACCTGACTGTGAGGGAGTACTGTCGGGCTCAACTTTACTAGTTGAGGGGAGCTGCAAGGACTCTCTCTGGCTTGCTCAGGAACCTCTTGAGGAATTTAGGAACTGGAGGGAATCGACTATTTAAATGGAGGAGAACTCCTTCTATTTATCGCTGATAGAGAGGTAGCACACGCGCCTGTGAGTAGGCAGGCGCGAACTTCAGCTTGCCACGTGGTACCCCTAAATAGGGGTTGGTTGAGGCCAGGCACATACTTCACTGGTGAGAAGACCATAGCCAACTGCCACGTAGTAGATATGCTGTTAGAGAGAATCTCAAAATGCTCCAAACTCATTCCTTGTCATGACTGGACAATTTTGACACGTGGCATGCGCCCGAGTCTCACACGCCCCTAGGAGTCACTGTCCTAGGTGGCACGAGGTACGTAGGCGTGGGGTAGAAGCACACGTGCCTAGGAAGGCTTAGGACGACATACGCCTATTTATGTTTGTTCCCGTGGGGAATGAACCTCGACTTTAGTGTTCGTCTTTTGTACGAGAATCGAAGTGTCGTACGATAGTCTCGAGAGAGCCATGCCCATTAAATGAAGCATCAAAAAGAACAACTAATAAATATAGGCGGGGGCACAATCAGTCAGGCGCGCCTAAGGAGTAAGGCGTGAGAAGGGGCGTGCCCTTAATAAGGGCACGCCCTTAAGGGGGCGCTATTGGCCCAGAGCGTAGAGATTTGAGATCTCTCTTTCTAGTGTCATGTTGTTCAAATTAGGCGTATATAGCTCTTTGCTAGGCTTGATGTTAGTGCAAGACGGGGACACACTTAGATCATTTGAGGTACGCGACCCATGTGCCTACAACACGGTTGATGAGTACGCTGCTGAGTTTACTCGGTTGAGCAGATTTGCTGAGAGTATGGTGAAGGATCCTGAGGAACAAGCTAGGAGATTCCGTTCGGGTGTAGCTGATGAGATTCGAATATATGTCATTGCCAACGGTGCGAGGACCTATACCGAGATCATTACGATTGCTCAGAGGGTTGAAATTGGGCCTTCGCCTAAAGAAAAATCGAGATGCTTTAGGAGGCAACAATCTCGGGTCAGCCAAGCATCATTATAGTCAGCAGAAGACTTTTCAGGATCAGGCCCTAGTTCAGCAGGAAGTTCCCCTAGCATTCGTCCTAGTCCAGCAGCAGAACCAGATTACTTGTGCCTACTATAAGAGGCCATGGCATGGACAAGAGGGATGCAGAAAAAGGATAAAGCAATGCTTTAACTGTGGATCGACTAAGCATAGGATCAGAGATTGTCCTAATAAGAAGAACCGAGGGTAAGGGAATTAGCACTAGAGTGGAAGGATTTGAGATACTGGTTCTGGTGGTATAATTGATTTGTAAAAAGAAGTTGGGGTTTATGTTTTCTAAAATAATGGTCCTTTAGAACTTGTTATTGTAGTAAGGAATAATCCCGAGTAGTTTCTTTCCTCTTGCATTTTACTTTTATCTTTTGATTCTCAATTAAATGTACTTTTTTGTTCTAATGATCGTGCCTAGATGACTTAGATTTCGTATTTGATCATAGCAAATAATTCGTTTTGGTCGTATCTAAGTTGTTGTACCTAACTACAACTAATTGATTCTATTCGTGACTAACGATTCCCCTTGACCTGTCTAGCTAATCGCAGTCATGATGACCCCATCATGTCTAACCTTGACTTAGACCATTAATATACCCTCATCACGACTTTATTCATGCATAATCAATTTTGATCATTTCTTAATCGTACCTATATTCTTATTATGACTAGGTGACTTAGATTTTGTGTTTGACCATGACTATGTCATTTTGTTTCGGATCGTGCCAAACCAAATCTTGTTTAATTTTTAATTCAAGATCATGCCTAATTGGTTGTGATTGTGTCATTTTATCCATAATCGTGCCTAAACGAATTTGATTTTATCCTTGGTCATACCTAAATATTTATGATTATGAGTAGATCTTAATCATGCTTAGACTCTAATTTGTCCGTGACTATACCATTTTTGTTCTATCTCGATAATGCCTAAATTTTAATTTTTAATCGTGCTTCGATAATCGTGCCTATATAATTTTCGATTCCACTGACCATAACAATTTCATTTCCAATTCGTGCCTAACTTTTGATCATTATTAACCATGTCATTTTTCAATTATGAACTGATTATTCTTAGTCATACCGAACAAAGCTATTTCTATAATTGGTTATTGCTTAAATGTTTTGATCATGTCACAATTCCATCCTTAGTTGTAATTAAATCTTAATCATGACTGTGTCACTTCGACCCTACTTCTAATCGTGCCAAATCATATTCTTCGATCATGCCTTACCATTTTGATCATTATCGTGTCACTTTCTAATTTCTGTATTTGGTTATTTCTAATCGTGCCTAGTCGTGCCAAATAGGTTCTTTTCTATTCACGATCGCATCTAATTGATTTTGTTGTGCTATTTATATCCAATTGTGCCATTTGAAATTTCGAAGACGAAATTTTTGGTTGGTAGATTTGTAACCCTACTATTCCAGAATAAATAAGATTTAGGTATTTTTTATTTTTAAAATATTTTATTCAGAATTTATTTTGGATTATTAAAATAATTTATTTGAATCCATTTAAGCTATGATTATTTACTAGATAATTAGCTATGATTTATGGAATAGTTAATTATGATTGTATCTTACTTGAAATATTTTATTAGTTATGATTTTCTACTTTGGAGATGGCTTGACATATTTGGTAGTTATAAAGTAGTGGCAGGTTAGTAATTTGGAAGAAAAGCATTGGAGAGGGGATATTCTGGATTTAATTTGTCATGACCCGCACCCGCTTTTAGGAATACGAGTACGCAGCCAAGTCCAGCTTACGCCGCAGCATCGACGGTACGTAGTACGTTGTGTAGGTCTCAATGTCAATCTCATATACAAGAAAGTCACATATAATTGCTCATTCACAATAATTATTTTATTTATAAATCCAATAATAGATAAATATGCTAATATATATAAATACAAGAAGTGTCTAATCTGTCTAGACTGTAAAGTCAGCCTCCAAGGTCTCTATCTCCCCCGTATAGTCTATAGCACAAAACTAGGAAGCATGCTAAAGTCACCTACGACGATCCAGTCAGGAAAGAAGCAAAGTACAACCCTATTGTATTTATTTAACTTAATACAGAATAAGCTAGACAAATAGAAATGCAGTAGAAAATAAAGAAAATATGTATATGAACTACAATAAACATGTACAAGAAACCACTAGCAAGAACATAGATGAACAAGACAACTAGCAATGAACATGTATAATAAAATAAATAGTGTATTTGAAATACTTTTTGACATGTGAACGGTTGGACTAATACGACACATCATAGATGGCTATCATTCAATATTTGGTACGGCTAACCCATACGTGAAGTGTATGACTTAGCTATCTTTCAATGACAATATTGGGTTTGTTCATATACCTATCGAGTATTTTCTCTCCCGGCTCACTAAACAGTTAATAACGAGCAATGATACATTCAACCTATCATGTCACAACCTGGATACTAAATGAAACACAGTAAAAGATAGCATTATAATGTAATAAGCACATAAAACAATAGTATACTTGCCTCAAGTTAAGTTGTAGTTGACGTGACTTGATCATGTTGGCGCAGATAGTCATGGATGGCATAACTACGCAAGACGGTCTCTAATGATGGAATAGACCATACCAATGGATTCGGGACAGTCCGATTAGCCTAGGGTCATTATAGAGAAGTTAGAAATTGCAAGAATTAGAATTGTACAATTAGCCACAGTCAAAAACAATTTAATCGAAGAGGGAAAAAAATCAATTAAAAATAATTCTTATTAAGAATATATATTAAGAAAATATATAGGAAATATATGAAATTTATTAAAAAAGCATTTGATTAAAGAACAAGAGTCAATAATATAATTTTTTTAGGAAAATTATTTATAACCACTTTTTAGAAAATTGTTATAATACTTGAAAACTATAATTATTTTGAAAGCATACGAATATCTTTTAAGGCTAAACTCAAATACAATATTTTTGCTACAAAAAAATTGGTAAATAATAACAATATATAATTTCCCAATATTAATATAATTAACTAGGAAAACTATTGAGTAAAATCAATAGCAAACTAATAACTACTAATAGCTAATAAAATTACAAACTATTAATAATATTTTAACTAAATATGTATAAAACATAACTAATATAGTATATTAAAATTTCTAACTAAGTAAAACAAATAGAAGCCCAACCTAGTCCAATCTGTGGGCTAGGGCTTAATAGTCCAAAATAAAACTAACAAGAATAAAAATAAAATAAAATAAAACCTATTGTAAAGTAGAGAGTATAAGATAGAAGATTTAGAAATGTATTTCTTACTTGCGTTAATTCAACTAAAGAATAGCCCTTTTATAGGCTTACAAGTAATACCAAGGGACATAGGTTAGGAAACCCAAAGGCCATCGGTTATGGAAACCAAGGGCCATGAGTTACATGAGTTATAGAATACAAATGGACATTAGACAATCCACCATATTTACAACACTCCCCCTTGGATGTCCAATATTTATAGAATATGCCTCGTTGAAACCTTGCTAAGAAAAATTCAATGGGATAAAAACTTGGCCGAAGAAAAAAGAGTACATATTATACAAAATAGTAAGCGTGATAAACTACCTCGTTAAAACCTTGCCAAAAAAAATCTAATGGGATAAAAACTTGGCCGAAGGAAAAAGAGTACATATTATACAAAATAGTAAGCGTGATAAACTGCCTCGTTAAAACCTTGCCAAAAAAATCCAGTGGGATAAAAACTTGGACGAAGAAAAAAGAGTACAGTGTGAAATATTAGTGATCACGCTCCCCCTGATGCTGGCAAGAGTTCCTTTAGCTGACACATCCCAATATTCTGAATCATCTTTCTGAATGTTGTGGTTGGCAATGCTTTAGTGAATAAATCTGCAAAATTATTACTCGATTATATCTGCTGAACATCAATGTCACCATTCTTTTATAGCTCGTGAGTGTAGAAAAATTTAGGTGATATATGCTTCGTTCTGTCACCTTTGATGTATCTATTTCTAATTTGTATAATACAAGCAGCATTATCTTCATACAAAATCGTCGGAGTATCTTTTGCTGAAGGTAACCCACATGATTCTCGAATATGATGAACCATTATTCTCAACCATATGCACTCTCGACTTGCTTCATGCAGTGCCAAAATTTCTGAGTGATTAGAAGAAGTAGCTAGTAATGTTTGCTTCACCGAACGCCATGATATTGCAGCATCGCCACAAGTAAATACATACCCACTCTGAGATTTTCCTTTATGTGGGTCAGATAGGCAACCAGCATCAGCATAACCCACAATTTATGATTCTAAATTTTTTGAGTAAAATAAGCCCATGTCGATTGTTCCATGAAGCTAACGTAATATGTGTTTAATACCATTCCAATGTCGTTTTGTTGATGCCGAGCTATATCTTTTCAGTAAGTTTACTGAAAATGCTATATCAGGTCTTGTATAATTTGTAAGATACATCAAAGCTCCAATAGCACTCAGATATGGTACTTCTGGACCTAATAATTCTTCATTATCTCTCGATGACGGAATGGATCTTTCTTTACATCTAACGATCTAACAACCATGGGGCTACTTAGTGGATGAGATTTATCTATATAAAATCTTTTTAGAATCTTTTCTGCATAGGTAGATTGATGAATAAAGATTCTATTTGATAAATGCTCGATCGGCAGGCCAAGGCAAAATTTTGTCTTCCCAAGATTTTTTTATTTCAAATTCTTTCATCGGATAATTAGCGATTTTGGTGAGCTCTTCGGGAGTTATTACAAGATTTAAGTCATCGACATATACCACAATAATTGAGAATCCATTTTAGATCTTTTGATAAAAATACATGGACAAATTGGATTATTTATATATCCTTCTCTAATAAGGTATTCGCTAAGATGGTTATACCACATTCTTCCAGATTATTTTAATCTGTATAGGGATCGTTGTAATTTGATTGAGTATAACCCATTATACCTTTTGTTATTTGCTTCAGGTAATTTGAATCCTTCTGGGATTTTCATATAAACGTTATTATCCAATGACCCATGTAAATATGCGGTAACAACATCCATAAGTCGCATATAACATTTTTCTGTGATAGTTAAACTGATGAAGTATCGTAATGTGATTGTGTAGATCACAGGGGAATATGTTTCAACATAATCGATTCCAGGTCTCTGTGAAAAACCTTATGCAAAAAGTCGTGCCTTGTATCTCACAATTTTGTTTTTCTCGTTGCGCTTTCGTACAAACATCCATTTGTATCTAATATGTTTCATACCTTCAGGAGTTTGAACTACTGGTCCAAATACTTTACGGTTTTCTAAAGATTTTAATTCAGCTTGTATCGTATCTTTCCATTTGGACAATCATTTCTATGTCGACATTATTCAATGGATTTTGGTTCAGTATCCTCATTTACTATATTAATTGCGACACTATAAGCAAAAATATTGTCTATAGTAATTTTTTTCTATCCCAGCTTTTCCTTATACTCATATAATTTAAAGAGATTTCTTCTGAAATCTGTTCATTGTCATGTGTCTCTTCAGGAGCTAGTTTAGACTGATCAGTCAAATTTTCTATATCGCTTTCATGTTTCTCTTCTGGAGTAACTACTTGTACCCTTTTCTTTCGAGGGTTCTTATCTTTAGCGCCAACAGGACGTCCACGTTTCATGCACGGTTTTAGTGTTCCATCACGTTGTCCTTCAGGGATATCAATCCGTGCTGGTATGTTTATAGCCGGTACATGAGATTTTGTCACTTTCTTAACATCAGTGAATGCATCTGGCAATTAATTTGCAATATTTTGCAAATGAATGATCTTTTTTACTTCTTGCTCACATCTACTTGTGCGTGGATCAATAAAAGATGATAAATTCCATGTAATTTCATGCCATTCTACAGGAAGTGACATTTTATCTCTCCCTAACGGCAGAAAAATAGATTCATCAAAATGGTAATCAGCAAACCTTACCTTAAATAAATTGCCCGTAAGAGGCTCAATGTATTTTATTATAGACGGAGAATCAAAACCAACATAAATTCTAAGACGTCTTTGTGCTCCCATCTTTGTTCATTTAGATGAAGAAATAGGGACATAAACAGCACAACCAAACACTTTTAAGTGTGAAATATCAGGCTGCTGTCCAGAAATAAGTTGCAATGGTAAATAATGATGAAATGAACTTGGTCGAATATAGACCAAAGCAGCTGTATGTAATATTGCATGTCCCCACACAGAAGTGGGTAAACTTGACCTTAGAAGTAACGGTCTGGCAATCAATTACAACCTTTTAATAAAAGACTCTGCAAGTCCATTTTGAGTATGCACATGTGCAACTGAATGTTTGACATTAATGCCAATTGACATGCAATAATCATCAAATGCTTGAGATATATATTCACCGACATTGTCAAGACAGATTGTCTTGATGGAATAATCAGGAAATTGAGCCCTTAGTCTTATAATCTAAACAAGAAGTTTGTCAAAAGCAACGGTTCATGTTGACAGTAGACTTACATGTGACCATCTAGATTATGCATCTATCAAGACCATAAAATAATGAAATGGCCCACAAGGTGGGTCAATAGGTCCATAAATATCCCTTTGTATTCTTTGTAAAAATATAGGAGACTCAAGATTAACGTTTATTGGAGATGGTCTTATAATTAATTTTCCTTGTGAGCATGCAGCACACACACAATCACGAGGTAAAAGAATCTTCTGGTTCTTTAGAGGATTCCCATGTGAGTTTTTAACTATTTGATGCATCATACTAGATCCTGGGTGGCCAAGTCGATAATGACAAAGCATGAAAAGTTTTGAATCATTGAACTTTTGATTCATTGTAGTGTTAGATTCTATGGCACTTATGTTTGCATAATACAATCTTGATGAGAAACCTGGAAGCTTTTCTTTTATATGCTTCTGGATGAATTACTGGATGTAACACATATATATATTCCATATTTCCCTCATTCATAGTCTCGATATGGAAACCATTCAGACGTATGTCTTTGAAGCTTAACAAATTTCTTTTTGACTTGCTAGAATATAAAGCCTCTTTCACCAAAATATTTGTTCCACCCGGTAATATAATATTCGCTCTTCCGGAGCCTTCAATCAGTTTTGTAGTACCAGAAATTGTACTAATATTTGTTTTTGCCAATTTTAAGTTCGAGAAGTATTTTTGATCTCGAAGAATTGTGTACGTTGATCCACTGTCAACCAGACATATATCTCCACCGTTGGAGTTGTTTACTGCATCTATATTTTTTATATTTCTATAAACAAAAAAATTAATGAAGTAAGAAACATTATGAAACTTAATTTATTAATTCGACATTATAATAGCAAAGACTTAGAAACATGAGAATACAAGCATTGAACTAAAAATTAAACTTAGGAAAATAAAGTTTAAATAGTCTAAATTCCAACACAATTATTTTAGTTCTTTCCATTAACATCATCAACATCACCACCCCAAAACTTAATCCTATTGATTCCTTCATTTGGGTCTTTCAAGAAATCATCAACATCCAGATGAGTAAATTCCATTAGATCATTTTCATCTTCATCAATTTTACTGAAATCTGCAAGATTGATTTCTTTCTCTCTTTTTTTACCCTTGATAGATGTCTGGTAAAGGTCAATTAGATGCTTTGGTGTACGACAGGTATGAGACCAATGCCCTTTTGCTCCACACCTATAGCAAACCTCTTCATAATTCTTCGGAGAAACTACTTTCACACCCTTTCCTTTATCTTGTTTTCTACCATTTTTGTTACACTTCAAGTGGTATGGCACAACCTTCTTGTTAAAGGCATGATAATTAGGACCACCATGATCTCGAGTTTTACCATGACTATAACTATGATCGTGACCACGACCACAACCGCGACCATGATCGCGCCCGCGACCATGTCCTTGTCTATAGCTATTTGCAATCGCTTCAGGGAATGGTTGTGATCCTGTAGCACCCAGTTTCTAAAATGAGGGTAATTTTGAAATTTTATAATTTTAATCTTTTAATAATGATATTTAAATCATGATATGATTTATGGTGATTTTTAATCAATTTACGACTATTTAAATCAATGACTTATGATTTTTGATGTTTGGCTAGTGTAACCCTAGAGACTGCATGACCTAGAGACTAACCTTGACCACATGAACCGAACCATGTAATTAGGATGACTAATTGCAACTTTTTTGCCTAGGGATATTTTGGTCATTTTGAGAATTTTGTGAAATTGTAAATTATATTAATTAAATATGTGCTAGTTAATTATTTGAGACTTGATCTAGAAGTTTAGCCTAATCTAGATTAGTCATGAGGATTAGATGATGATTAGAACTTTCCTACTAAGTGCCAAGATTAGAAATATCTAGATATTATGGTTAGATATTAATAAAGGTAAACCCAAGTTTTGTTTCTAGCCTTTGATTGAGCTAGAATTGTGTGGAGGAGCCTTAGCCACTCATCTACCTTTGTAAAACCCTAACCCTAATCATTTACAACAGCCATCAAGACCATCCCCTCCCTATTTAATCACCTCTTCATAATTCCTTGTCTCTTTTTAAATACCTACAAGAAAACCCTAATTAGTTCTTCCCCAAACCTTCACCAATTCTTCATTTCTCCTCCAAATTGGAACAAATCAATTGCGTTGGACTCCCCTACAGTAGAGGATACCAATAGTGGGCAGCTAGCAAGGATTTGGGGGCTTAGGATCATTGCAAGTTGGGGTAAAGCTCTCATTTCAAGGCCTTTTCATTGAGGTTTCACCCTCAATAGGTAAAACCTATCAAACCCTAATGAATTCTTGATTTCTTTCCATAGATGCATTCATTTAGGGCTCCCCTAGGTGTAGCCCAAGTTTTGTAGGAATTCGTGTCCATTTTATGTCCGTATCGGACACGTATCGGTGTTTTTGAATGTGTTCGATGAAATGCTTGATAGGAATTAATATTGTTATTTTCAATTTCTATTTGAAGGGATTTATAGCCCTACATGTGGGGATTATGATTTTGTGTCCCTGAGCACGAGTACACTTGTGTTCGTGTCCAAATCTGAACTGGACACGCTGTACGATGCTGCGGTGCACTGTCCTGCTACCCGAACACAATTTCTCAGTGGACACGCCACGTGAACACGTCAAACTTGACACAGTGGTGGGGGCAATGTCTGACAAGGCTCCCCCAAAGTTTCGTGTCGAGTTGTGTCGTATCGAGTGAGATATCGCGTGTGCACTGGTTTCGTACACACTGTGCATGCGCAGAAAATCCGTACTGATACGCACGTATAACTCTTGACACGACTCACGAAGACACGATACATACACTCAAACATATAGCCCTACTCTAGGCAAACACGTGGATACGTGCACGAGTCTTCTAGTGTCGTGTGTCGTGTCTACGAGAGCCTGGACATACTGTATGAGTCTGTCTGTACATACAGACTGATACACCATATTTTGTACGATTTGGACACTTTGTGTCCACTGTTTGGACACGAGAAAACCTCACTTGACACGTGCACATGTGTCTAACCCCTGTTTAATTTTAATTTGGTTTTCAAAGTCGAATTGAGTTGTATTGGTCGGGTTTCACAAAACTGAAACTGTGATACAGTCACTGTTGACACTGTTTCGAGTTCTTGAATATTTAAAATGAAGTTTAAATAAAAAATGAACTATGATTTAGATGTTAGATGCTGTTATATATATGTGGGTTTTAGTTTGTTTAGATAATGTTTCAACCGAACAATGAAACCTGAGTTTTCAAATTAATGAAAACCTGAGAAATTGGTTTGTTTTATACCTGAGAATTAAAACTGAAATTTATGTTTCAACTGTATTTGTATGTTATGTGAAACTGATATGAGAACCTGGATTTGTACGTATGAATATATATATATATATATATGTGTGTGTGTGTGTGTGTGTGTGTGTGTGTGTGTGTGTGTGTGTGTGTGTGTGTGTGTGTGTGTGTGTGTGTGTTTGTGTGTGTGTGTGTGTGTGTGTGTGTGTGTGTGTGTGTGTGTATTAGGTTGATTACTAATGTGATGTAAATAATCTGAGAATAGAGTTTCACTATTAAATCTGAGATTTTAGGGTTGCACATATATTATGTATTGAACTGAAAATTGAATGTTGTAAAACAAAACCTGAGAATGATATATGCATAATAAAATATGTATTGTATGCTAATGCAGTCCATTCAGTCCCTTCTTTTCCTTTTTCCCCTCTTCTTATGCAATATATGTAATGTATAATGTATACATGATATGTAAAATATTCATGTAGGTATGTAAGAATGTATAGTGTAATGCCATGTATTGTATGTAGGCATGAAGGCATATATGTATGCAAGCATGTATGAGTGTAGGTAGTAGGCATATATGTATGCAATGTATGCAAGCATGAATGCAATAGATGCAAGCATGTATGTAATGTTACATGAAAATATGAATTATGATATAATCATGTAAATTGTAATGTAATGTATGGTAATATATGAATATGATAAATGCCAGCCTATATGCATGATATGAATATAAGTATGCATAACATGAATGTGTGAATATATATGTAAGTTGGTATGCATGTAGCCTAAGTTATAGATATAGGATTTGATATAGTTTTGGTTTAGACTTGTAGAGGCTTAGTATATGGGTTATATGTGTCACGACCCGCACCCGCTTTTCGGACGCGAGCACGTGAGCAAGCCAGCTACGTATTGAGCGGACTCCAGCCCCTCTCGAATACGTAAACGCTGTCACGGCTAGGGTAAGCTGCCAAATCATGGCAATATCAATCTATATCTCAATCCACAATAAAAATACGAAACATGAATGAACACTATGGGTCGTGGTCTGCAGTCCACTAGCATACATGTCCGATTAGACTCCAAGAAATAACATGAGTCTATAAACTGAATCAAGAAACAGGATATATCATGATAATGAAAGGGAAACATGAGCTGGATGAACTGGATAATAAACATGATATCAATACCTAAATCCTGCGAGCAATAATCATAATCATCTGGACCCCACAAGTATCATAATCATTCGCCCTCCAGAGCTGCTAACTAACTCCACGCAATAACTAACCTGAAGAGACCATCAGGTTCTCAGGGAACATAGCAAGATACATAAAAATATACCTATCTAGCAGTTTATTATGCAATAAAGAAAATACTGTAAATAAACGGGAAAAGTTCAATCAACACGAAAATACGACTATACATGACTGGAAGAACCACTACGCCTAAATGAACTGCTGAAGGAGAACAAGTGAACACGATGTCACGATGTCAATGGATAATCAATCGAATACTCAAACCCTCGCCCCTAGTGTGGACTCGCAGGTTTGAACAACTACTAACCCTCGCCCCTAGTATGGACTCGCAGGTTTGAACAACTACTAACCCCCGTCCCTAGTATGGACTCGCAGGTTAGTATCACCCTCGCCCCTAGTGTGGGCTCGTAGGTGTGGAACAGATAACTACTAACCCTCGCCCCTAGTGTGGACTCGCAGGCTAGCATCACCCTCGCCCCTAGTGTGGGCTCGCAGGTGTGGAACAGACAACTACTAACCCTCGCCTTAGTATGGACTCGCAGGCTAGCATCACCCTCGCCCCTAGTGTGGGCTCGCAGGTGTGGAACAGATAACTACTAACCCTCGCCTCTAGTATGGACTCGCAGGCTAGCATCAAGAATTTTAAGGTACAGCAGTTCCGTTATGACTTATTCATCCTATGACACGATGCGACTCAGTCCAAGTATAAGTGATGACACGATACGACCCAATCACGATACATGAGAAAACCAATCCAATATGAACTACAGAATTAACTATGAACAAGAACTATATATACGTATATCCAATATGAACTACAAAGCTAACTATAAACAAGGACTATATGTACTAGCATGCACGATGTACAAATCACATGTCAATAATCAACTAGTAAAACTATATAATAACATAAATATGCATGTAAATAAACTGTAGAGGGAGGCAAGGTATACTTGTCTGGAGGTTGCACGCAGATCCAACAACAATATAGTCCACTGCTAAGCCATAAAGTCCAAATCATCACAACTGTCTCCAAAAGATGAAATAAACATTACCAACGTTCTCAGAATAGTCAAATTAGCTAGAATTTCCTGTCCTTAAGTCCAATTCTGGATACAGGGGCAAAACGATAATTTCAGGCCAAAATAGTATCCGCCTTGGACCCGCTTTGCACCGAAAAATCTGTCAGAGTTAATGGTCTCTAAATTCGTCAAACTATATGTCTATGGATCCGGTTTTTCGATACGAACCCAACGGTATGTTCAATTGTAGATTCTGGTGGGCCGTGCACAAAATTGCCCGTTGAATCGGATCGTGGGGCCCGCGAAACGGCGATCTGATCAACTATCTCAGAATCGGACCAAACTTGGCATACAAAACGATACGGTCCTGATGGCGCAAGTTTTGTCTCAATCTGACGAACATGCACGAAGTAATTGGAAAATTTGCACAGAGGTCGATACAGTGAATTTCGACAGATACGCATCAAATTTGTTGCGCACACGCGACCAATTTGAATTCCGTCAAAGCCCACACGTCCACGAAGTCGATACGCACCTTTCGATGCTTTCGGTTTGTGACCACGTCCCCCGAAATGGCGGGACGCATGTCGTATTGAGGGTTTTCGTGATTTTTAAAACAGGTTTTTTCGTAACTTTATAATCCAATTACTCATTATACTGTGAACAAAAAATTAATCTCTCTGAAGGGTTTTAGAGTTCTATATGTGGTCTATAACTGTATTCAAATACAATTCCTAAACTGTTACAAGATCGATCGAAATCGATCCTCGAATACGGGTGTATGGACTGTCTTATGCTCTGTTTTCGGTCAGTTATTTGATCGACTTTGTGTCGATTTTGCGGGAAATCTAGCGCTTGATAAAAGAATCTATTCAAAGAGGATAGAAGACCTATAGGTTATTGACGTATAGGATCTTGTAATTCAAAAAACAATCAAATGAGGGGTGAGAAAACTTACGTCAAAGTTGGGTCGTTGCTGTTGCATCCTGCTGCTGCTCGCCACTGTGCGCGCGCGTTAAGGCGCTCGGCCGGCCGGCTCCGACGACTTGGCGGAGGCGCGCGTACGCTGGGTTGGTCGCCAGGGATCAGGGAGGGTGGCACAGAAGTTTGCGTGGCTTATCATTAGGGTTTTAGGTTTTCTCGATTCTCCTTCTCTCTCTATATATAAGTCGCAGGAGGGTTCGATTCTACTCGGCTGAGGAAATTGGGCTCGGGTGTGGCATTAGCGGTTGCTGTGTTCATTAAGGGCTCGGATGCTGTGGGGAATTTAGTCGGGCTGGGTTTGAGTTGGCATGGGCTGAATGGGCCGAAGCTGTGATTTATGCAGCTTGGTCTAGTTGGGCCGAGGGAGTGGTGGACTCGGGCTGGGCTGGGAGAGCTTGGGGTTTGGGCTTCTATTGCTGCTACTTTGTTTTTATTCCCTTTTCTTTTTCTTACCAATTAACATATATATATATATTTTTTTTTTAATATATATATATATATATATATATATATATATATATATATATATATATATATATATTTATATATATATATATATATATATATTTTTTTTTATATTTTTTTTTTATATATATTTTATATATATATATATATATATATATATATATATATATATATATATATATATATATATATATATATATATATATATATATATATACACACACATACATGTATACAAGTATGTATATATATATATATATATATGTATATTATATATATATATATATATATATATATATATATATATATATATATATATATACACACACATACATGTATACATACTTCTATACATGTATACATACTTCTATACAATAGAAGTATGTATACATGTATGTGTGTGTATATACATATATATATATATATATATATATATATATATATATATATATATATATATGTATATTATATATATATATATATATATATATATATATATATATATATATATATATATATACACACACATACATGTATACATACTTCTATACATATAGATTTTTTTTTTATATACACATACGCACATATCTATAATATATTTATATATACATACAAATACACACATTTATATAATATATTTATATATACATACGATACACACATATAATATATATATTTATACATACATATATATATATATATATATATATATATATATATATATATATATATATATATATATATATATATATATATATATATATATATATGGTATAAAATCCTCGCAATCTAGGAATACATCACAAAAAAATATTTATCCTATTATAAAATAATTAACAATTTAATATCAATAACACATATTATATATGTACATTTATATAACAAATGTGTCGCTACATATTTACTAGCCCACTAAATAAAATATGAAATATTTACTTGTATAATAAATGCACACCTACATGGACGTTTTTGGTCGCGCTATATGTCTACATGGCCTGGGTTTGGTTCGGGTCAAGTCAGGACTATTTTGGTACAACCGGGTCTTCTGCAAATCAATAAATCTAAATAATAAATAATTAAAATGTCTTTAGAGGTTTAGTCACAACTTGGCTTGGTTTTCCTAGTTGGACACACTTATGGCTGGGTCTTCCTTGGCATGGCTAATACACTAGTCAAGGCACGCCACTGCACTATCCGTGCCATGATTTCTAGTCGTCTGGTACTCCAAAACTCAACCATGGCTAAAGTCATCTACCGTAATAATTAACAAAATAATTATTTATAAAAATCTAAAAATTACCATTTAACTCAAATAAATAAATAAATAAAAAATTTCAAAAAATTTCGGGAAGGGGAGCTACAATATGATATAGGATTGGGCTAGACTTGAACTTGTAGACTAGGTTGACTAGAGTTTGACCTAGATTTGACTAACTTATACTAGTTTGACCTTGTTGACCAAACCCTACCTAGTTGACCTAGTTTAACTTTATAGTTGACCAAGAGTTGACTTTGACCTCGATTGACCTAGAAATCATGTAGATGCATTGTACACTTCATTTATAACCTCCTTGTATACATCATGACTTGTGTTGCTCTAAATAGGAGTCAGATACCTCGATTCGGACAGTATATTCTCACAGACATTCAGATCGAAGGCGAGTACATTCTCTGATCGTTTCATACTTGTCAGGACTTATATTTTTGCTCTAGATTACTTTACTTGATACTGGCACGATTGTTATCACGGATTGGTACTATATGGATCTTCTCTTGCGATGTTATCCCCATTGTGTTCAGCAGATACATATTATGATGTACGTTTTACGAACATATTATATTTATTGTACACCCCTCTTCATATATACTCATTGTGCATCTTGGACTCTCATGATCACATGAGCTTCATGGAAAAACTATTGTGCAAGGTAACGTAACTGGATTGGATCCTTGTGTATTGATTGGGGAGGGTGAGTAGGAAATGGTTATGCAATCAAATCCCATTGTACAAATATTGTATAAACTATTGTATATGCCCATTGTACACTCACGTATGATGGAGTTACCATTGCATTGTCCTAACCCATTTATATAACCAGCTTATGCTCTAAATCACTAGTACTTGCAGTTTTACTTATCCTGTATATATTTTCAGTTATAAATTCTCTCTCGTTTTCATGTACATCTTCTTACAGTACATATATCTTACTCTTTTGCATGCTTTATATTTTCTAACATGTTATGAACTACGTGAGATGTATTGTGCTCGCTCCTGTCCTGACTGGACTTGTTCAAAATATTACATATGATGAGGATACCTGCCCTACCTGCCATGGAGGTTGCCTAGATGACACTCGTGACCTGGACCTTCGGGAGGTTCAGGCAGCTGCTCAGGATAATACCCTTGCCTAGTTTAGATAGCTAGCTCTTATCTTACTTTTCATGTCATTATTGTTTTGTTTCAGAGTTGTATTATTGAGATGTTGAGACTTATGGTTGTTAACGTGGATTATTTCACTTCTATTTGTACCTCAGTTTTTTGGGATTTCCTTATCTATTTTATCGTGATATATTCTAACTCTAGCTTTGTGATTGAGTTGTACCTTCTGTGATTAGCCTCCTTTTGGAGAGTATATCATGTTGTGGTTAGTTATGTTCATGACCTAGAATAGCGTTCTGCCGTCGATACTGCGACGTAGGCTGGACGTACCCACTTTTCGTGCCCCTACCCAGGGTGCGGGTCGTGACAAATCCAGTAGGGTGGGAGTTATGATTTTTATTAAGAGCTCATTATTTTGTTCAACAACAAGTAGGCATGAGATCATTGAGAATATTTTGTAAAACCTTTTTCACGATACTCCTGCTGCAGGAGCATGTTCATGGCATGGAAAGTAGTGTATGTCTTTTCCAACATATCTTCTTCGGTAACATTATCTCTGCATAATCTCATTTGAGATACAATTCTAAACATTGCAAAGTTATATTCGTTTGCCGTTTTGAAATCTTACAACCTCAGGTGCATCCAATCATGACGAGCCTTTGGGAGTATCACACTCTTTTGATGATCATAACGTTCCTTCAAGTTTTTCCATAATGCAGCTGGGTCTTTTACTCCAAGATATTCGAATTTCAGCCCTTCATGGAGGTGATGTCGAATAAAAATTATTGCCTTTGCTTTGTCTTGTTCGCTTGCCTCATTCTTCTCTTTGATGGCATGTACAAGGTTCTTTACACTCAAATGAATCTCAGCCTCAAGAACCCAAGTCAAGTAATTTCTTTCGAAAATATCAAGAGTAGCAAACTCAAGTTTGGTGATGTTTGCCATATGTTTGAAAAAAATATTATTTTAGAATACGATATACATACTCAAATCTACAAGTTTGAGTTTTATCAATTAGGCTTCAAGCCTAACGTATTCTATTTTGGTTTCAAGACTTATATTCAATCTACGTTTCTAGTTGAATATTTTCTTTTATGAAACTTCAGGTTCGTCTATAAAAATTATCAATAATATAAGATAGGCTAATGTTCAGACATAATTTTATAACGATTTCGCTCAAGTATATAGTTACAGAGCTTTGTGAAACTATAACTAATAATTGCATAGCATCGAGCAACTTACGAAAATGCTTAATGAAGTTTTTACTTAAAACATGAAGATGAAAATAAAGCAAGATCGAGTAGTCATTTTGAAATCTGATATGTATTACAATGGTCCATGTTGCCAATTAGTAAGGCCAAATTACAAATTTTAAAATTTTTAAGGACAAAAAGTAGCACTCTAGCAACATGCTGCAGATAACTTACATCTCTGCTTCTGATTAGAAATTGAAATATATGATGATTTTTTCTTTCTTAAAGAGTTTGTGGTTCTCATTGTTTTCCAAAACATATAATACACCAGAACTTAAAATTTTAATATGTAAACTATAACCACTTGAAAGTTAGTAAAAAAAAAACAAATTTGTTAAATAAACTTTTCTTAAATCCTCTACTTCATTATTCAAATAATAGAGTAACAAGAGATCAAATCAAAGTCTACAAACAGAAATAATTTAGTTGGTGACAATAATAGATCCATAAGTTAAGACAATAAATCAAAAGCAAACAACCTACTTTATGAGTCATAAGCTTGTTCTCCTTATGTGACAAGTATTAATATGACAAGAGTAAAATATATTTACTAAAATCAAACTATTCTAACCGCTTGATGCATCATTGTTACCAAAAAAAATAGTAAGTCTGAACCGTAGTAAAATAAAATACAGTATACTTAATTTAAAAAAATTAAATCAAAAGAATGATGGAAGTTGGACTTATTATTTGGACTTACCTTTTTTTCTAGAGCAAACTCGTGCTGATAACGTATTGTAAAGTAGAGAGTATAAGATAGAAGATGTAGAAATGTATTTCTTACTTGTGTTCATTCAACTAAAGAATAGCCCTTTTATAGGCTTACAAGTAATACCAAGGGACATAGGTTAGGAAAATCAAAGGCCATAGGTTATGGAAACCAAGGGCCATGAGTTACATGAGTTATAGAATACAAATGGACATTGGACAATCCACCATATTTACAACACGTCTACTGAATTGGACCAAATACCCAACCCAAAACCCTATACTACAGACTCATCCCAACCTAATTACCCCAATAATAATAATAATAATAATAATAATAAATAACTATTACTTATTATAACAGCTTTGAAGCTGTTGTTCTCTCTCATTAATGGAGAGAGAACCAGATTAGACTCAATGAAAGGAAAAAAAAACAAAGAAGAGAACTTACCTTCCGATGCCAAGGTGGAGGCAGTCGGAGAGATGGGTCAGGTCGATGCCGGAGCTGGCTACACCACGTGGGGGAAGGCCTGGATGGCCATGGTGGCACTGTCAAGGAGGAAGAGTTGAGGAGGAGGAAGATGACTTATTGCGACGGCTGGAAGAGGGCAGCAGTTCGATCAGAAGGCGTCGGAGGAGCGCGATCACCGAGACACAGCGAGCTGCGTGTGCGGCAAATCTGAGGTCGCGGGAGTGGCTCTCGCCGTAGCCATGGCGGTACAGCCCAAAAGGTAGGAGGTCACTATAATTTCGTGGTTGGTTAGTGGTTGGTTGGTGGTTGGATGGCCCGGGTCCTTGCTCTAGGGCTTCGTCGTTGCCGAGGTCAATGTTAGAGCCGCAAAAAGGAAGTCGAACGGCATTCCAAATTCGGAAGGATCCGATGCGTCGGAGGCAGCCAGGTTGCGGCGACGTGGTGGCGCTGCTACGTGCTAAGACGATGGAGTACAGGACTCGGGAGACGGAATGGCCGGAGAAGTCGGTGAGGTGAGTGATTTCCCTTCCCTTTCTCTTTGTGTGTAGTGGTGGCGATGACGATGGTGGGGTGCGGTGATGTTGGGGTTTAGGGTTTTGGCGAGTAGGTGTAGATCTGGTGTTCTCTAGCGGTAGTGAACATGGTCGAAACTGGGTGGCATAGCGGAGAAGCAACTCGCAGTGGAGGCAGAGGATACGATGGCACTCCGGTGATGGAAACGATAGAGATAGTTTACGGTCGGATTAGGGATTTAGAAATTAGATTAGAGATTTGGGAATTAGGCTTGTGTCGGCAATTAGTATCTTGTACACGGGATTTGGGTGGATGTGTCTAGTATGTGGACACGGAGATGATGATGTATCGGTACTAGAAATTAGTGGAAAAGAATAGTTGGACACGGACACGATGCACGGACACATATGTGATTGTGTTTGGAAAATTTTGGATTGTGGAGAAAATAGAGGAAACCTCACCTATATATAGGAGAGGGATTTCCTATACATGGAAGGATTAAGATTTATGGAACAAATCTTCCATATATTTTAATCAATCAATTAGATTGATTAAATCTCAAATAATATTACTTAAAATAATATCTATCTTTCAAATACTATTTAAAAATAGTTTTTATAAATTTAACTCTTTAGAGATAATCGCTAATAACAAATTAAATAATTTTAGAAGTATAGTTTCATGGATACAAAAGCAAATTAAAACTGACAAATCCTTCGTTAATGAAAATACATAAAATAAAATAAAATTGAACTTCTAACTAGAAAATATTTAATATTGAAATATTAAATAAAAATAAAAATAATTCGAAAAGTCGACTTACATAATTAATTGTTGATTAATTATTAGTCATGACTAATTAAAATCTAGAAGATTTCCTCTAACTACTTTTTTAACCAACTAACTAACTTGTAACTAACTTGTAAATAACCTCTAACTACCAAACTTTGAGCCCAAGTTTCCTTCTCCTATAAATAGGACTAATCCTCATTAGTAATGATCATCCCTAACTAATCCTAAGGTCCTAATGATAGTGTCCTGTTGTGTATGTGTCCACTTCCATTACACTCTAGTTATTACATTTACATTTATCCAATACGGACATTTCTCGTGTCCACCCACATTTTTTGTGTCCAGACAGATCTAGACACGTCAAAGTATAATCAAACCCATTTTCTTGTGTCTTGACCTTTACAGGACACAATTTTAGACATTGGACACATTAGATAACCCTAACCCTAGACTCTGATCTGATCGCCGCCACCGCCATCTTCGGAGTGTAGCATCCGCTTCGACGCCGTGTCTAGATTTGGACGTCTTTATCATCCACCGATCGTCAATTGGCCTCGCCGTCGCTTCGTTCCTTCGAGTTGCCGAGTAGCACCGTCCCTTGGCCGCTGCCTGTCACGACCCGATCCCAAATAATTGGGTCGAACCGGATCATGCCCAGCCTGTACCGTTGTTGAGACGGCGGCAGTAAGCTGTTCCGTTAGCAGGTAACCACAACAACATCTATATTTGTCACAACTCAAAATTCGGGAATTTAAAACTTTATTAAACATTGAAATTAATACAACTGGAAGTAAATGAACTGAATTCAAATAACAATTTTTTTCGAAAACAACAACCAAACTGAAATAGAAAAGTCTAGCTAAACATTCGGCTTATCAGCCTCAGTTCCTGCGTCCTCAAAAGGGGACTCTGGCAATACCACGGGGTACAGAACCGGGTCATAATAGCTGTTGATTAACAGCTCAGCATCCTCAATATCCCCTAAAAATGTATCTCCAGTCAGGAGGGAGCAAAGTACAATTTATGCTAATTTGACAATTAAAATAATAATAGAATCATGCACTTTTAAACAATTTGAAGTAAACAGTTTTCTAGCAATTAAACAGTGTGATTTGAATAGCAATGAATATGACCGGCTTGGGTTGTACAGTTGTATCATATTGATACGATACGGCTTATCCCCGTGTGTATGAGGGGTAAGCTAATACAGTTCTAAGTTACTTTGGATGTGGTCATACTCATTACACTACTCCCCCAGTACCCAACAGTCAATCAGTCAATGCTCTCAAAGAGAGTTCCGTGTTGCATCGTGGTTTAAACTTGCAATAAAACGATTACTAAATAATTATAAACTAACACAAAATGTATTTGCCTCAAATTGGACTGGACTTGAAGGGTTGAAGACTTCGAGATGGGATTTAGACTCGTCCTCGAAATCCTACATTCGAGAAGTTGACTCAGATTCCAGAGTTACCAAACTAACTATGCTAGTTACAATCTATAAGTTGTGTCCTAATCAATTTTAATCTTTATTTATGCAATCACAAACAAAAACGCGATTATCGGTGCGTTGTAATGAATTACGAGATAAAGATCAATTTAACCTTTATTTTGGAAAAAACTCGCAGTTACCAATTTAATTGGAAAAATCTTTGTATTTTCGTAATTATACATATAAAACTAAGTTTTTATTTTAATGAGAAAACATGATCGTTGTTTTTAAATATTACAAACTTGTAAATTTAATGTGAGAAAACCTCATTTAGTTTTTCTATCAAAATAATATTTATTTCAGATTTACGCGTATACGCTAAAAACCCGCAAAACCATAAAGTGAAAGAAAACTACGCTACCAAAATTACAGGCCACAGAAAAATAGAAAAGCTGGGCTTATGCCCTTACAATTTATTTTACATAAATTAAAATAAGAAGAAACAGTTGTTAGTTCTAACATTATCCTACAATTTAATTATGAATAAACTAATAATTAAAATAAATTAAATTAATAATGAGTCTCAGATATTGGTCCAATTATCATATAGGCTAATGCCTCAACATCCGGGCGAAGCCGGTTTCGTTTGCACTTAGCCGGGGCTCATTGACCAATACGGTCGTCGCCCAAAATCCAAAATAATAATCTTTTCCGAAAAAACCATTTTAAAATCATTTAAAATTATAATTAAATTTTATAGAAAAATCTGGCAGCATTTTCTCTATTTTCGGTCAACCCAAAAACTGGGAAAGTGTGCCAATATTTTCCTGCAAGTATCCCAAACCAGGGAAATCCAATATATATATAAATAATCACAAATCATTCCCAATATTAATTCGGAACAACTCGGAATGAATTCGGAAATCAGAAATCAACCCAGAAGACATCACAGCAACATTTCGAAAAAATCCGAAAACCAAAAATATTCACAGAACTCTTTTCCGAAAGTTTCGGAAAAATCTAAACCAACTAACATAGGCTTTCCCGAAAGTCTCTCAAAAAATCCTAGAAATAAAACGTAACCCAAAATCGAATTCCCGAAGGAAATTCGTGGACCAATCTCATCATAGACATGGGAGAGACGAACTACTATGATTAACCAGAAATTACCCAAATCGACGGAATCCGAAGGGTTGCCTCGGACTCGGGACACGCGAATCCGCGGAAACGAACTCGAAATCGGAATCGAACCACGCCGAAAGCATACGCAGGTACTGGCCACTCGGGATGGGGCTACGCGCGCACGGATCGGGCTGCCGGGGGTGGCAGCAACTGGAAAGGGGCGCTGGGCTCGGTTGCGCACGGTGTTGGCCGCGGAGAACGGGCGATCGCGGGGCGCCGGGGAGGCGCGCGGGCCACGGGCGGAGGTGGCCGGCCGCGTGGAGCGCCGGGCGCGCTCGGGACGGCCGCGAGGGGGCCGGGGGCACTGGCTGGAGGGAACGGCCAGGGGCCGAGGGCGCGGGCTTCGGAAAGACCGAGAGGGTTTGGGAGAGAGGAGAAGTGCTGCTCTTCTGTTTGTGAGGAGGAGGGATACAAGTGTGGGAAGAGGGTTTTGAGTAGTGGTGGGGGTAGTGGGTTTGTGTGTATTATAATGGAGAGAGTTGAGAAATGAGTGTGCTGGAGTGAAATAAGGGGGAGAGAAGTAAGGGAAAGAGGGGAAAAAACGTGTGGGGGTGAGGGGGAGTTGGTCCAACGGGTGGACCAACTCAAAGGAGTTTAATATATTTTTTTTTATAAAAAAATAGAAATCAAAATTTCAAATGAAATAGAATGGGTTCAGGTCGGGTTTGGGTTTCGGGAAACTGGTCCGGGCTCGGGTCCGGTCAACAACCAAAAACCAATTATTAATTTTGAAATTAATTTCTAAACCCATAATTTATAATAATAAAAATAGTAATAATATTATAAAAATAATAATAAATTACGAAACGAAAATTGGGTTTCACAATCTTCCCTCCTTAGAAAATTTCGTCCTCAAAATTAAAGGCATGGTACTAATAGGGGAATAATCAAAATCTCTACATACAGTCCAAAGCTTCCTTTACTGTCTCTAGTAATGTGGACCACCTCTAGATAGTCTAATTTGATCAATTCATGCACTTCCTTCGAATCATCAGTCTTTCCTCCTTAGAAATACAGTCATAGTCCATAATTAAAATTTTGCTTCTATTTCTGAATTGTCAGCCACTGGAATGGTTGTGCGAACTTACTCTTGCATCCGTATCTATAATCTTCGGGTAGGATCTAAACTTCTTCATCTTGATAGCTACTAAGCGATGCAATTTTATATTGCTTGCAACGTGCGCTCCATCAATTACTTGTACGTCATAACTAATAGCTCTCACCATCATCACCCTTTTCCCAAATTATAAAATTTAAAATTATCACCTTCTTTCATTCACCAAATCCAATACCCAAGTACTAATATGCTCCACTAATGATTCATTCCTAAATGAACCACAATTTATACTTCTCTCTAGACTAACTTGCTTTTGTGCCTTGCCATGCTACCCTTTGGTACCCTTAACTATCTAATCTCATAGAATAAAATCGATCCCCTAAGTGTGCTTTTATCAGATTAATGCAATAAGGTTGCTAGGTGACTATCTAGGTTTTACCCACATATAATTATCAACCAACTTTATATAGCTGCAAAAATATATAACTACCCACAAAAATATGCAACACCCTAAAAATAGAACCTTGAAAGGAATTGAGCTAATGGAGATTGATATGGTCCTAATAAGTTCTAGGGAAAATCAAGTAGAATTTTATAGGGAATCTTTTCTTTCTGGTTGTGACAAGGGATTTCTGGAAATGAAGACAACCGCTAGAAATGTAAATCCTCTAATCAGGCAAAAGTCAGAATGATTTGATGGTGCAGAAGAAAACCATAGTATGAATATAGTCTGAATAATATTCGAAAACCAAATATATTTGAAGTCACTTTGTCTCAAATTTCTTCCTCGCCAGAGTGCACCTGACTGCAGTGAATTATTTTTTTGACCCAATAACTTGAATAATTTTAGGTTACCGAGTAATCTTTCAACTTTATCCATTTCATGGCTAAGCAACATAGAAGATCAACATGGTACTTTTAGGACAGTCACAATAATATCCGAAAACCTATGAACACCCGAAATTACTTCAACTTTAGAGTCTTTTGCCTCGCCAGTGCGTAATTGGCTGCAGTAAACTCGCAGTTTCCATAATTCAGACAACGCAATGTGTGAAATCATATTAGGTCACGAAATATTTTCCTAAACTTTGTCCAGAAGAATTTCAAAGGAGTTTTCGAAAAATTTAAACGAGTTCTAAGGTTCTAGTCATGATAGGAAAAGATGTTGATGTAGGTTCTTCTGGTTTCAAGAAAATTGATCATGATAAATATGTGTTCCAGTAGCTCTTGAGATTTAAAAGATTGATTTGAAGAAATTGATCAAACTTGAGTATGACCAATTGAGTTGGACACAGGATAAGGTAGAAGAATCAGAGCTTTGAGTTGATTTGAAGAAGCCAGTGAGAATATTCCCGACAAATCACTTAAAGGATACAGACGTTCACCAAAATTATTTGAAGAAATAATTTTTTATCCAATGATAGTTTTGAGAATGTGATAGGTAAGTAGGGTTGACACAAAAGAAGTATGTCTTTATGGGTTCAAGGAAGTCAGGTTAAAATGGTGTAGCAAAGCCAACCAGGGGATAGTTCAACAATTCAAAAGTTTTTCAATGACTAAAGAAATTTTAATAATGGGATGGAATCAATTCTCTGATCGTTCGTGCTTCACGATACTCAAGCATTGAGTTTAAAAGCTGTCTAGGCCTTGAATTGATCAAGAAGTTGCATAGAGAATTTGGTTCAGGATTAGTTCCGAGAAAGTCAATAAAAATGAGGTTAAGGCGAATGGTTGGATACGCTTGTCGTAGAAGTATTCGGATAGATAAGGGTTTATTAGATTTAGAAACTCTAGATAGCGAACGAGTCTGGATTCCAAATAAAGGTAGAGAGATAAGATTTGATCGACTAGTGGAGAAGTTTGAAAAATAGGTTTGCTGACGAAGGAGATTGGAGAGTTCTAATATTGGTCCATAAATAGCAAAAAAGTATAGATCCTAAAGGATGCTAAAATCTGTTAAAGATATGGAAAGGAAATAATTCCCGAAAATCATGGGGCGCTAAAAGATACAAAAACCTAGGAAAAAATATGTAGTAACATATACCATCATACAGTCGGCCTAAACTGGTTAAGGTCAAAATTCACTCCTCATGCCACTATCACTCCCAATTGTTATAAGTACTAACTAATATCTGGGTATTCCAAAATTATATTCTTCAAAATCTTAATCACCAATATATCCTTGATAAATATCGCCTTACATACCTTCTCATTAAGATTACAATTTTCAGAGATTGTATTGTAGGGGGAAGACTTTGGAAAAATATCTACCATAAAAGTGTAACCAAGAATTTTATTCATATTGGAGAATTACAGCAAGACTCTCATAATAATTCTAAAGACATCTTGTTACAACTTCTTATAACAATAGATAATGCTACTCAGCAGTTCTAGATACTAGTCTTCATAGCTCTGGCTCTTGCACGAGCAGTCTCCAACTGCTTCATCTTTTTCTATGATACTCGAGTCTGTATCATGCCTTTCTGCAGTGGGTGTAGGCGGCAAGGTCTGCTCGATAGGAAGAGAGTCCTTAGGTTGCGGCGTAGCAGGTGCTGCTGGGATTGGTGCTCTGGTACATGGAAAGATAAGAGGCAGTCCTTTACCCGATGTTCAGCGGATCCACATGCCAAATATTGTCCCAATCTCTTGCGGCAACTAACGGCCTGATGACCAGGCCTCTTGCAGTAATCACAAGCCAATAGCCTCTTACAAAAAGACTGCCGGAAAGTAGAGTACTTGATGGAACCCAAATATCTTTTAGATTCAGGGGTACCCCTCATAGGGTGTAGTTCTGTACCAACTTGGTTTAAGATAGCTAAGGCTACGTCATTGGCATCCTTCATAACATCTCTCGTGATATCAATCTATTTCTGCTGGGCCTCGGCTTGGGCCTTCTGGGACTCCAGGATTCCTTGAAGTAAGGCAACCATTTGGGAGGTGTCTGCTGGTACTGGTGGGGCGATAGGAGTAACTATCATAACAGGAGATGGTGAAATTGACGTGGGCAGAATAGGTTCGGCTGTAGTATAAGCTGGACTAGGGACTTGTGGGGCAAAGTGGGGATTGATGAGCTACAAAGGAGAAGGACTAGAACGGGCCTGAGAATGAAGGGTGTGGTCAGGAGTTATCACCTTGTCATCAGCAGGACTGGAACGGGTTGTCTTTCCTCTAGTCATAGTTTGAAAGGTTTAGGAGGCAAACATAAGCAAGGTATCCTACCAGGCTATAATCAAACAAAAATATTTATATATAATTCAGACCTATGTTGTGACAAGTCAATGTTCTAGTATTCTAATTGTTTCTAGGTATGTTTTCCTAAGTTGTTTTATGACCTGCATGAGCCACCACAAAAAACATGTCACGACCCGATCCCAAATAATTGGGTCGAACAGGATCATGCCCAGCCTGCACCGTTGTTGAGACGGCGACAGTAAGCTGTTCCGCTAGCAGGTAACCACAACAACATCTATATTTGTCACAACTCAAAATTCGGGAATTTAAAACTTTATTAAACATTGAAATTAATACAACTGGAAGTAAATGAACTGAATTAAATACTGAATTCAAATAACAAAAATTTTCCAAAACAACAACCAAACTGAAAACAGGAAAGTCTAGCTAAGCATTCGGGTTATCAGCCTCAGTTCCTGCGTCCTCAAAAGGGGACTCTGGCAACACCACGGGGTATAGAACCGGGTCATAATAGCTGTTGATTAACAGCTCAGCATCCTCAATATCCCCTAAAAATGTATCTCCAGTCAGGAGGGAGCAAAGTACAATTTATGCTAATTTGATAATTAAAATAATAATAGAATTATGCACTTTTAAATAATTTGAAGTAAACAGTTTTCTAGCAGTTAAACAGTATAATTTGAATAGGCAATGAATATGACCGGCTTGGGTTGTACAGTTGTATCCTATTGATACGATACAGCTTATCCCCGTGTGTATGAGGGGTAAGCTAATACAGTTCTAAGTTACTTTGGATGTGGTCATACTCATTACACTACTCCCCCAGTACCCAACAGTCAATCAGTCAATGCTCTCAAAGAGAGTTCCGTGTTGCATCGTGGTTTAAACTTACAATAAAACGATTACTAAATAATTGTAAACTAATACAAAATGTACTTGTCTCAAATTGGACTGGACTTGAAGGGTTGAAGACTTCGAGATGGGATTTAGACTCGTCCTCGAAATCCTACATTCGAAGTTGACTCAGATTCCAGAGTTACCAAACTAACTATGCTAGTTGCAATCTCTAAGTTGTGTCCTAATCAATTTTAATCTTTATTTATGCAATCACAAACAAAAATACGATTATCGGTGCGTTGTAATGAATTACGAGGGAAAGATCAATTTAACCTTTATTTTGGAAAAAAACTCGCAGTTACCAATTTAATTGGAAAAATCTTTATATTTTCATAATTATACATATAAAACTAAGTTTCTTGTTTTAATGAGAAAACATGATCGTTGTTTTTAAATATTACAAACTTGTAAAATTAATGTGAGAAAACCTCATTTAGTTTTTCTATCAAAATAATATTTATTTCAGATTTACGTGTATACGCTAAAAACCCGCAAAACTAGAAAGTGAAAGAAAACTACGCTAGCAAAATTATAGGCCACAAAAAATTAGAAAAACTGGGCTTATGCCCTTACAATTTATTTTACATAAATTGAAATAAGAAGAAAAAGTTGTTAGTTCTAACATTATCCTATAATTTAATTATGAATAAACTAATAATTAAACTAAATTAAATTAATAATGAGTCTCAGATATTGGTCCAATCGTCATATAGGCTAATGCCTCAATGTTCGGGCGAAGCCGATTTCGTTTGCACTTAGCCGGGGCCTATTGACCAATACGGTCGTCGCCCAAAATCCAAAATAATAATCTTTTCCGAAAAAACCATTTTAAAATTATTTAAAATTATTATTAAATTTTATAGAAAAATTTGGCAGCATTTCCTCTATTTTCGGTCAACCCAAAAACTGGGAAAGTGTGCCAATATTTTCCTGCAAGTATCCCAAACCAGGAAAATCCAATATATATATAAATAATCATAAATCATTCCCAATATTAATTCGGAACAACTCGAAACGAATTCGGAAATCCGAGATTAACCCAGAAGACATCACAGCAACAATTCAGAAAAATCCGAAAACCAAAAATATTCACAGAACTCTTTTTCGAAAGTTTCGAAAAAAAATCTAAACCAACTAACATAGGCTTTCCCGAAAGTCTCTCGGAAAATCCTGGAAACAAAACGTAACCCAAAATCGAATTTCCGAAGAAAATTCGTGGACCAATCTCATCATAGACATGGGAGGGACGAACTACTATGATTAACCAAAAATTACCCAAATCGACGGAATCCGAAGGGTTGTCTCGGACTCGGGACACGCGAATCCGCGAAAACGAACTCGGAATCGGAATCGAAATCGAACCACGTCGAAAGCACATACAGGTACTGGCCACTCGGGACGGGGCTACGCGCGCGCGGATCGGGCTGCCGGGGGTGGCAGCGGCTGGAAAGGGGCGCTGGGCTCGGGTTGCGCGCAGGGTTGGCCGCGGGGAACGGGCGGTCATGGGGCACCGGGGAGGCGCGCGGGCCGCGGGCGGAGGTGGCCGGCCGCGTGGAGCACCGGGCGCGCTCGGGACGGCCGCGAGGGGGCTGGGTGCACTAGCTGGAGGGATCGGCCAGGGGCCGAGGGCGCGGGCTTCGGAAAGACCGAGAGGGTTTGGGAGAGAGGAGAAGTGCTGCTCTTCTGTTCGTGAGGAGGAGGGATACAAGTGTGGGGAGAGGGTTTTGAGTAGTGGTAGGGGTAGTGGGTTTGTGTGTATTATAATGGAGAGAGTTGAGAAATGAGTGTGCTGGAGTGAAATAAAGGGGAGAGAAGTAAGGGGAAGAGGGAGAAAAATGTGTGGAGGTGAGGGGGAGTTGGTCCAACGGGTGGACCAACTCAAAGGAGTTTAATATAATTTTTAAAAAAAAATAAAAATCAGAATTTCAAATAAAATAGAATGGGTTTAGGTCGGGTCTGGGTTTCGGGAAACTGGTCCGGGCTCGGGTCAGGTCAACAACCAAAAACCAATTATTAATTTTGAAATTAATTTCTAAACCCACAATTTATAATAATAAAAATAGTAATAATATTATAACAATAATAATAAATTATGAAACGAAAATTGGGTTTCACACTGCCTCTGCCTCGCCGTGCTGTGTCACTGTCGTCTCTTCCGTTCTCGAGTGCTCTGCCAGTGACTAAACTCCATCGACTCCATGGTCGGGGCACAGCCCTCGCCCCGAGTTGAGCATTGTCGTCCTCGAGCAGAGTATCTTCCCTCGAGTGTTGCGCCACCGCGAGTATCACGAGGAGACGTCGCAGTCGATTGCCACTTTTCGTCATGGCCGAGCACCACCACAGCCATCAAGATCCTCGCAGTCGTCGCAGCCAGATCTGTGCATCTTTCTTCTCGATGACTAGTCGCTCGCCGCCTAGTGAGCCATCATGCTGTGTGCTATCGGATCTGACGAGATATCCTCTAGATCTGGTTATCTGTCGACCGAAACTGCCTCCTCCTCCGCTCCTCCGGTACTGGAGCCCCAAGCTGTCGACGAGGTAAACCTTCTCTTCTCCAGCTCCTTTTTCTATACTACTCTCTTCTTCTTCGTTTCCCCATGGTTGCTGTGTGGGTGTGGTGTGTGAGAGAGAAAGGGTTGTTGGAATTTAGGGTTTTATGTTCGAGTGGGGAGTGAGAGAGGCAGCTCCCTTTAGGAATTAGGTTTTTTCTATGGCGGTGGTTGTGTATGAGTGACGAAAGTGAGAGAGAGAGAGAGAGACAACTCTATGTAGCTTAGGGTTAAGTGAGTAATAGCGCGGGTTGGGTTTTTTGGGCCCAAGTTAGCAAATCGGAAGAGGGAAAATGGTAAGAAAAAAGAAGAAGAATAATTAGTGGCAGCATTGTTAGGCTGGATTAGAAATATGGGCCGTGGGCTTGAGTATTAGTTTTTTGAAAAAAAAAGAATAAGAGTCGGCAGCAGTACAGTGAGGGCCTAGTCGGTTGGGCCTTAGGCCAGTAAAGGGTTTATTGGACTTTAGGCATTATCTAGGCCTATGGCATAAGAACTTAATGGCAGATTCTTTTATAATCTGTATTAGGCTTGAGCTAGCATGGGTTGATTGCAATAATTAATTTTGGGCTTTGTGATTATTTAAGTAATGGGCTAGATCTGGGAGAGCTAGTAGTGTTTGAAATAATTAAGTTATATTAGAATTAACTAAGTGTTAATTAGCTATTAATTAATTAAAGTAATTAGAAATCAAGATTAGGGTATTGGATATATGTATAAGTTTTGGATTAATACTCTTAAAGATTATTTTAGACATTTTAATTTATGAGATATTGCATTTTATAGGTTTGGACCAAAGGAGAAATTTTGGGCAACTTGGACTTAAGGCAAGTACTCCGTATTATGTTTCTCAATATTAAATAAATGTAATTTATTTCCTAAATTATCATGAAACATATTACGACATGATTTATGACATGGATCATGACTCTTGCATCACATGATTTCGTTTAAGTCTTGAATCTTGTTTGTTATAAATTTTTGAATCATGATTCATAAGAAATCAAGTCCCGAATCTTGCTTGATATGACTCATAAAGAATTCAAGTTTCGAATCTTGCTTGATATAATTTTTTGAATCATGGGGAAAAGGGAAAATACCGAGTAGATGTGTGGTCAAACCAGTCTAGTCCGAAGCATAGCTTGATATACACAACACGTATGTCCAAACCTGATCAGTCCAAATCTAAACCTTAGTCGGCCACATGTCAAAACAGTATTTCAAATCACATAGTTTACTAGTTGTGCATCCTTGATTCATAATCTGATTATGTGACTAGTTTAAACATGTTCTATTATGATTCTTATAGTTTCTCGTGTTGCAGGTTGTATTTTATTACAATATTCATTGCATTGTCTGGTTCAGTTTTCTATTTACTTTTTATGCTTTACTTTTTATTGTGTGACATTATACGGGGATGTACTTTGCTCCTTTTCTGACTGAATCGTTGTCTATTAGGTGATAGCAGGTTAGCATGGAGGACTGCCTTGGAGGATTTAGAATAAATTTAGATCATTAATGTATCTTTATAATGTATATTATTTTGATAATTTGCCGTATTTGTCTCCGGGATGAGATAGACATGTATCATGTACAAAAAAAGAGATATAGTAGACTGGATCGTGTGAGTGTGTGTTTTTTACTTTCTAGTTTTGTGATCGAGCATAGATTGATATCATGATCATTTGGGTGATCTAACGGTCTAGACAGCTAACTACCGTCGATACTTCGGCATAGGTTAGATGGACTCACAACCCATACCTGATCATGCGGGCGGAGGGCGTGACATCACCTATAATAACATAGGGTTATCTAAGGAACAAACAACCAACCAAAGTAACAAAATGTCAAAACAATAAAAAAAAAGTCTTTCTACACATAAAATATGGTCTCTTCGCAATTCTGCACAAATGAGGACCTCTACAGAAATGGGGCTCCTGTGCATTTTTGTGCACAAATGAGGACCTCTGCACAATTTTGCACAAAAATGAGGGCCTATGTGCACTTTTGCGCACAAACATGGGTATATGTGCAATTCTGCACGCAAATGAGTCTTTTGCGCAATTCTGCGCACAAACATGGGTCTATGTGCAGTTCTGCACACAAAAGGGTCTTCTGCACAAATTTTACGCACAAACAGGAATCTCTGTGCAAAACTGCACACAAAATGGGTCTCTGCGCACTTTTACGCAAATGGAAGGATTTTTGTGCAAAACTGTGCATAAAATGGGCCTTATGTGTAAAAGTGTCACGGCCCGCACTCGATATAGCCGCACAAGTATGTGATGACGCCCAGCCTATGCCGCAGCATGGCGGTAAAATGATGTCTAGGTCTACTATGCTAACTAGCAATGTGTATCATTACCTGTCAAGAATTTCAACTCCAAACGGAAGACAAATAATTATAGTATTCATACTCAATCACAATGACAATAAGGCAGATAAATGGCACGAATAAGATAAAGACATAATATGAAATATCCAGAGAAGTCTATCATAACGTAGTATAGGTCCAAAGATGTGTCTAAGAGTCTACTAACTCAATACAAATCTCAAAATAATAAGCATGCTAAGAGTCACAAAGCTAGAGACAAATTCAGTACAATCTAGTCTAACTGAGTCGCTACTAAAGCCTCCTCGGTTGGAGCTAAACCCTCCTGGATCAGTGTCTTCTGGTATACGCCTAGTACATCATGTGGGCCATAGTAGGTATGACAATCATCATCTGAATCGTCTGAAAAATATATCCAGTCATGATTAGAGCGAAATACACCTCTAATATAGTTCCAGTAAATGATAAAGACTATATAACAGTAAATAGAGAGAATATACATGATAAGATAACATGTACATGAATGTAACAAGGCGTGGAAGAACTATAAATAACATAAGAACAGGAACATCATGTACAATAATAAAAAATTAACTAGCTAAGTGAGTGAGCACTAGTTTCAATATGTGATCGGCTTTGAAACTTGATACAAGAATTTATGGCCTGGTTAATCATACGTGCAGTGTATAATTAACACTATTCAAGAAACAATACTTAATACAAGAAGGGTATGATCATATAACTATACTAGTGCTCCCCGTCTTTGACATACAGAGGATCCAACCATGGTACGTTACAATACGGGATTCACTAGAAGGTCACGAGCCTTGTAGGAATCAGTATCCATACAATGACAAGAACAACAACAAGGCTTGCACAGGGTACATCATGATTTATAAGGAATAACATCTCATGGCGGGATCTAGAAATACCAAATCGTGTAACCAATGTGCAAAAAATCAATGATATATTGTAACGCTCCAGTCCCAAAATACGTAGGACTAGGAACGTAGACATGCCAGCCGTATAATAAATATACCTAAGCTGTAAAATGCAGTAGAACCATAACTAATCTCATCCACACAAAAATAAATGAATAAAAGATATTATATAATCAACTATGAAATTGTCTTGATACAATATGTTGGGCGGAGACAAATCCACTACCGACAAGTAAGGAAAGAAATACATGATATACAAAAGAATGACTTTGGCGAGCGAAGCGAAGATGATCCAAGTGCAATCATCCTCGAAGAAATAGCGGTGATCACAACTAGAGCTAGAACACCTGTGAAAGACAAGAGCACATACCTGGAGAGATAACCAGGTCCTCAGAGGGACGTAACAAGATACAAGACAACACCATGCCATAATAATTGTGATATATAATATAAAGAAAAAAAATTATGTATACAATCAGGTGCCTAACCAGTCTACAGTGATAATGCAATAAGAACAAATCTTTGACGCATGGACAGGATCAGGAATATCAGGAATCAGGACCGTATCTCCCACTGGAGATAACCGACAATCAGGACCGTACCTTCCACTGGAGATAACCGGTAATCAGGACCGTACCTCCCACTGGAGATAACCGGCAATCAGGACAGTGCATATATGACCCATACATTAAGGAACTGTTCTTCCCACCCAATGCCTATTAGGGTCACATTCATGACTCATGAACCTCTAGTAACCGCCAAGTCTTCTAGCATGCAATTCTATTGGCAGTTACTTCTATATGTCGCACGCTCCATACGTATCGGTGGCCAGCCGACTACGCGAATATGTGTCCTACATATGACTCACATAACGTGGTAAAGCAAGTGTCAAGGCCGTATAAGATATGCCAATACCTCAACATCAATGGGTGGTCACTAGACTAAGTCAATGCAAGAGAAATAAATAAAGCGAGAAAAACGACCGATAGAGTCGCTTGCACCCAAGTGTGACTTGGACACACAGTTTTATAATATCAAGAAATAGAAATGCTGAAAATAACAACTGAAAATAAGAATATAATAATCACAGAGTAATTTGGCAAGGTATCTTGCCTGAGGTTATGTGCAAAAGAGAATAATCCAGTAGCTCGAACAGACAAATAATGAAGCAAGAAAAGCCAAATCTCACAGATGACTCCGGATGCTGCAACAAATATCACGAATGAGTTTTGAATAAAAGATATGCCTAGGAAATGCATGTCCAAAAGTTAAATTCTGGAACAGGGGCAAAATTATAATTTCGGGTCAAAACGATGTCCGCCATTGGACCCGCTTTACACCGAAATATGCGCCAGAACCTGCGGTCTCTAAAGTCATCAAACTATATGTCTACGGATTTGTTTTGATGAGACGAACCCAACGGTATGTCCAATTTTGGATTCCGGTGGGCTGTGCACAAAATTGTCCGTTGAGTGGGATTGTGGGCTCGCTAAAATGGTGTCCCGATCAACCTTCTCAGAATTGAACCAAACTTGGCTCACAGGACGAGAAAAATATTTTGAGTCCAATGGCGCAAGTTTCGTCACGATTTGATGAGTGTACACGAAGTTGTGACTTAATTTGCAAAGGGTCGATATGGGAGTATCTCGAAGGATATGCACTGATTTCGTCGCGCATATGCAACAAAATCGGATTCCGTCAGTTTCCACACGTCGACAACATCCATACGCGCCTTTTGATGTGTATAGTGCATGACCACTTCGTCCGGTTTGTCGGGGCGCACGCCGTATCGGGTGTTTTTCTACTTTTTGAAAACAGAATTTACAATTTTTCGTAAAATTTAACAACGTGTAACTTTTTACACACTAGATGAAAAGTAAATCCAGAAGGTGCGTTACAATCTCGGTTATGTTGCCTTTGACTGACTTTAATTAGTTTTTATAAAGTTCTATTGTACAGAAAGAAAAGTGGCCGACAAGTTGGTATTTTAAAACAGTTTTTAATATTCCAAAAAAGTAGTTTTTCTCCAACTTCGTCTCAATTTTTGAGCAAGTTGGATGGCCATGTCAAAATGCACCTAGAGGATCTCGAAGAGGGTCAAGTCTACTTTCCAGAAAATCTTACGGATCGAAAATCAGTGTTACGAGTAAAAAGTTATGTCGTCGGGAAGTATGGTACCTTGAGTAGGAAAACTGCTCTGTGGATGATGAGGGGCTGACTTCCGATGCTCCATTCATCGCGTACACAACTCCGTCGCTGGTGTAACTAACTCGTAGGCGAAGAGGGTATGTTCGGCTGCAATTTTCGTTTTGGAAGTCTAGGGTTTTGAGGTCTGTGGAGGAAGTTATATAAAAAAATTTTACCAAAACTAATTCTAATAGGATTCTAATTACCTATTATGGGTTCCAACTCACGGGTTGGAGGAATTAAAGCCGCAGCAGCACTTTGTAAGGGGAGGGGCCCGCCCACTTATGTGGGTGGCTGAATTCTTTTTTTTTTTCTTTTTCTTTCTTTTCCATTTCCTTTTTCATTTCTTTTCTTTTCTTATTCTTTAATTCTTGTATAATATAACTATTATATATCCAAAAATATATTTAAATCCACAACACTTAAATGTCACATATCCAAATTTAATATATTAAATATATCTACATATATATAAATTCCATTCACAATAAACCAACTCAACAAATAATAGTAATATTTAAATAGAAGGAATATATTTATTAATCT
>JANAVB010012599.1:6298801-6352301 GCA_029216955.1 Iris pallida | reverse complement strand
GATTGGTGTTGGTTTTGGTATTGTGTGTGTTGTGCATGGAAGGTGTTTGAGAGATTGGGATGAGAGTGTTAGTGAGAATGAGAGAGTGATATAGAGTGTAGATTGAGGGCTTAGAGAGTGAGATTAGGAGAGTGATAGAGGGAGGAGTAGAGAGTGAGATAGGTGGAGAATAGAGAAGGGGAATAGCCACTGATAACACAGCTGTAACAGGGCTTGACAGCCCCTTGTAACCACCCCTTTGACACCCATGACAGTCCTTAAACCCAGCCTACACACAGCCTTTAACCCCCCAAATTTCAGTCCCAACACCCCCTTTGCTGTCCATAAATATTCCAATAAATACCCTTCATTTTAGTCCTAATATCACCCTCAAACAGCCCCATGTTATGCCTATATGCTGTCTCCAATCAGTCATTGTTACCCACATTTCAGTCTTCATTTCAGTCCTGGACAAGCCCATCTTGGCTGTCCCTAACACCTATATGTGGCTGTCCTAAACCCCTGAAATTCAGTCCACATAAACCTATATGGCTGTCCATATTCAGTCCAATATTAGCCTATATGGCAGCCCCACATTTCATCCCATTCACCACCCTAAACCAGTCCACAAACCCACACTAATGGCTGTCCAAATTCAGCTTGGTAAGCCTGTAACACCCAGTTTTCTAAAATGAGGGTAATTTTGAAATTTTGAAATTATAATTATTATTTATTGATATTATTTCATATTATGATTTTTTGGTAATTTTTAATTAATTTTAAACTATTTAAAAGTATGACTTGTGATTTGGTGTCTAGCTAGTGTAACCATAGAGATAGCTTGACCTAGAGCCTAGCCATGAGATTAGGGTGTTTCATTATCATTTTAGCCTAGAGGGTATTTTTTTGTCACTTTTGAATTATTAGAATTTAATATATTTTATTAGGAATTTAAATGATTTATTGAATGGTTTGATTTAAATATTATTTTAACTAATTTTTAGGTCTAGTTTAGCCTAACCTAGATTAGTCCTAGTTAGTCATGGTTAGACTAAGTTAGATTGAGATTGGTCATGGTTAGTCATGGCTAGTCATGATTTGTGATTGACTAGTTATTAGTCATATTGATTAGTTAAGACTAGTGATAGGCTACTAGGTTTCATCTAGCCATTGATTAGCCTAGAATGGTGGAGAACCATTAGATCAACTCTAACCCTAGATATTAGGGCAGCCATCTTGGGATCCCCTCCCTATTTAATCCCTCCCAAATCTTTGCCTCCTTGTTCATTCTCTCCCTCCTCAAGAACAAGGTGAGCTCAACTTCCTTTTTCCATAACTTCTCCATTCCTCATCCTTTTCCAACCAAACTTCTTGCATTGTGACCTAACCACCACCCTCTTGCTGTCCATGGAGGTAGAGTACTGATTTGGGGATCATATTGTGCTCGAGCTACAGTAACATGGACTGCACTTTGACAGTTTTTGGAGCTTGAGACACCCATTGGTAACTCTCGTAAACCCTATCTAACCTATGTTTATTCATCATGGATACATAGTCCTAGGTCCCCTCTAGCCTCGGGTAGGAGCTGACCCCAATTTGTGTCGGATACGTGTCCGTATCAGACACGTATCAATAGGAATACCTAGGTGTTCGACCTAATGCCCCAATAGGTTTTTCCTTATTGTTTTCTGATTGTGTTTGAATAGGAATACTCATTTTAGTGTCGCTTATTGGTTTCTTCTGTCTTGTGTCAGCGTGTCTCGTGCACATGCCCGTGCGCGCGTGAACAGTGATGCCCTGCTGCTCGGGGTCTCGTGTTCAGCGCACAGGGCACGTGGACACGTGTGCTTGGACACGAAGTAAGGGGCAGTGTCCGTCATGACACCCCCGAAGTTTCGTGTCCAACGGATACGTGTCGGCTGTGGTTGGACACGCGCACTGGTCGCCCACCTGTGACTGTTCCGTGTTTGAGTGCGTGTGATGTTTTTGGACACGTTCGTGTCATGTTTGGACACTATTTTAGATGTACATCACGTGCACATATAGTAGGTTAAATACCAACTCTTATTTCAACATATTAATGTGTTTTATTATTCAATTTTTGGTTTCCCCATTTATTCTGATACTGTCATGTATCAGTGCTTGTTTCACTGTTTTTAAATCCTGTTTGAATCTCGTTTAATGAATTATAGCATGTATTATGTTAGGTTTTAATTACTACATATCAAATACCCTGTTTAGGACTAACCCAGAGATTTTGGTATGAGTTATGTTTCCTTCAAGAATAACACTGTTAACATTCTCCTGAGATCCCTTCCTCCTTAACTGAAGGTTGTTTCATAAACTGTTAATACCTGAGAATGGAAGTTTAAATGTCTGAGATTTGATTCATTCCACTGTAATAGATTGGGTTCCCATCCCCTTCTTCAACTGAACCTTAATGAGTGTTCAAATTATGTTTTCTTGCAACCAATAATCCATTCAAGAACCTGTTATTTCATTTCCTATGAAAACTATTTTTTTTCTATTTCATTGCACTGAGTTTTGTAAAATCTGAATGATGTGATAACTGTATGTTCAACATGTAAAACCTGGATAACCTGTTAACTGTTAGGAGTCTGAAATATGTAGGATACATGACTTGATTTCCTTTTTCCTTTGAACTGAATATTGCAACTGTTGTGAAATGATCTTTGAGTCTATTATGAGTTGTTTTCTTTGGGTTTGTTTGAAGCCATGATGATTTTCCATTATTGCAAATGACCTGAGAGTGTTTGATATGTGGACTGAACTTGGGGGTTTTGTCCTGACTGAACTGAACATGAGTACATGTTTTCTCACAATTAAGCACACCCTCACACAGGAATCTGAGAATAGGAGTGGGCTGTATTGTTGTTTGGCTTAACCTGAGCACTTTGGGGCTTCATGTATTAGCTATTGTATTGAACAAACCTGAGAACACACACCCACATGAGAACACAGGTTTTTCCTACACTAATAACTTTCCTGTCACCACATTTACATACTGCTATAAGACCTGAGAACACAGGTTCCTCACATACCCTGTCACATTTGAACCCACACTGCCTTTTGAAAAATCTGAGAACACAATAAGCCTAGGCCATTAAACTGAAATTGTGAACTGATAATGTTGTATGGGTTTCTGGATATTGAAAACTGAGTTGATTTCCTTTCCTTTCTAAAACTGTGATCTAATTGTTGGTTCAGTTATTGTTGTTGAATGGTAGGATGGAATGTTGAATTCGAATTTAGGTTGAGATGTTTTGAACTGTTATTGAATTCCTTTCATTTCTGTTAAAACTGAAAATGGATGAACTGTGATTTTTCCTAAATAAAAACCTGAGGATTTCTTTCCTACATGTTCTTAACTGTACACTGAATTGGAGTTTTGTTTTGTAATACATGTTCTATGGGTTAAAACTGAAATTGATGTGTAGAACTAAAATAGGATTTGAATTGATAATGTAAATTTTGATATGATATTTTGATATGTTAAACTGAAGTTCACTGATTTTGAGTATTGTATGTGACTGAAATAGGAATGTAGATAACTGAGAGCTATGGATACACACTGTTTAAGATTCCTGAGAACCCACATTCATTTCCTGGACTGAGACACACAGGTTTTTCACTTCACCAAGCTCACAGGCTCTGTGCACACACATTAATTCACACACACACACAGCCTATAAATGGCTCCTGAGCACAGCCCTAACACTAGCCTATTACCTGTCCATACTAACCCCTAAACTTGACACCCTAACCAGCCTAAACTTAGCCCTGAACCCAGCTATATGCTGTCCAAGATTCACCCCAATGTGCTGTCCCATTGCCAGCCATTTGGCCCCCCCAATTCCAGTCCATTTAGTCCCATTGTTAGCCTCCCCTTTCAGTCCATACTAATAGCCAAATGACAGCCATTTCAAGTCTCTTAAATCACCAAATACCAGTCCACATGTGGACAGCAGCTGTAGCCATAGCCTCCCTTTTTCCTGTCACTTAAATCAGTCCCTTAACCACCCATTGTTAGCCCCTTTGACAGCAAGCAAGTCCCCACTTGCCTGACCACAATTGACCCCATGTTAAGCTATTGCATGCCCATAAAGCAAGCCTAATCAAGCCAAATACCTGTCCATACATACACCATGACAGTCCCCTACAAAACAGTCCACTTTAGCCTTATTAACCCCATGATTGATTGCCTCAAAACTTGAGAATGAATAGGGATTGGTCATTGCACTGTTTTAAATAATGCATGATGTGTATGAATGATGTATGTTGATGAGTAGGATATGTATGTATACATATATGAAGGCATATATGTATATATTTAATGTATGCATACATGTATGAATATATATAGGCATGTATCAATGTAAAGTAATATAATCTATGTAATGTACCCCATGTAATGTATGTAGGCATGTAATGATGAATGTATGGATGTATAGTAGGAATACATGAATGAATGAAGGTAAAATGCAAGTTGAGTGAAGATGATGCAATGTTCTATGTTAACAACCCTATACTCACCTCATGTACCCTTACACTATTTTTCTACACATTGCAATGACACTATGTTGACACTATCACTATGACACTAGTTCACATTGATGCATGTCGCACTTGGCTTTTCCTACATGTTCACTCACACCTTATCTCTCCATATATATGTTGTGTGTGATTAGCTTGGCTTGGCTTGTGCTTGTATTTGATTGCTAGCCTAGGCTTGGTTAGGCCTAGTGAGACTTGTTAGACTTGTTTGGGCTAGGACTTGACCTAGTTTGACCTAGTTTGACTAGTCTAGTTGACTAGAGTTGACCGAGAGTTGACTTGGTCTAGTTGACCTAGACAGCATGCTGATGCATTGTACATTTCATATATCACCCTCTGTATACATCTTGACTTGTGTTGCTCTAACTAGGAGTCGGGTACCTCATCTCGGACAGTATATTTACTTCAGACATTCAGATACGAGACGAGTACATTCTCTGATCATTTTATATCCTGCTTAGAATTATTTCCTGCAGTAGATTGCTTTACTTGTACTGTCACGTTGGTCACACGGATTGGTACTACATGGATCCTTTCTTGAGATGTTATCCTTAGGGAGCATCGGGTACTCTATGTTCTGTGCGTTTTACTTTTATAGCGTATCATATGCTTCTTGGTTCTTTGATCACTTACGACATGTACCCTCATGATCGTAGAGTCTTCCTGGAATCTTACACTGTTGGGTTACCCCCAGAATCCCCATTTTTATGGGACTACTATGTATCACCTTCGGGGTCTACCACCCTTCGGGGGCTTATCACCCTCGGGGTCTATCACCTTCGGGGTCTGCTACATAGCATCATATAACATAAACCTGGCTGGATCCTTGTGTATTGATTGGGGTACGGGGAGAGTATTACATATTCATATTGTACTCTGACTCACTAGTCACTGCTAGCTCTCTATGTATAGTAGATATTTCTATTACAGCTTTCTCTCTCTGTTTACATACTACACTTCTTTCAGTACTTGTATCTTACTTTACTGCATGTTCATATTTTCTAACCTGCTATGCATTGTTGAGATGTACTGTGCTCGCTCCCGTCCTAACTGGACCTGTTGAAAATTTTACAGAGGATGATGAGGAACCCTGCACCCTTACTTGGAGCTTGCCTAGATGACACTCGCGACCTGGACCCCTGGGGAGGTTCAGGCAGCTGCTCAGGATGATACCTTGTATAGTGTAGATAGCTTAGACTATTTCTCTTTATGTTTAGCTGTTGTCTTGGTTTCAGAGTTGTATTTCGTAGAGATGTTGAGACTTGTATTTCATTTCTATTGTACCTCAGTTGAGGATTCTTTATCTATTTCATCGTGCCATATTCTATCTATAGTTTGTGATTGAGTTTTACCTCTGTGTTGGCCTCCTTATGGAGAGTATTCATATTATGTTAGTTATAGTTCATGACCTAGAACAGCGTTTCTACCGCCGACACTGCGGCGTAGGCTGGGCATTGTTACGTTCTCGTACCCTCACAGTGGGTGCAGGGTCGTGACACGTTTTTAGTGGTGGCCCATGCAGGTCGAGTTTATGTAGTGGTATTCGAACTAGAGTATCACTACAGCCTGCAGTAGAGTTAGGATCTTTTGGAGGTACTCAATCACATTAGGAAAAGCTCTTAATCAGATTCCTTTTGTCTAAAAAATTGTTGCTTATTGACTTTCCTTGAATATATACTGTCCTCCTTTGAATTTTTGCTTCATTCTCAGAAATTGCTTCTTGTTTTGGTCTATTTTTATGATGGTTATGAAGATACGATCTCATCACTTCGGTTCGGGGGATACTATCGAGAGGCTGGCCACCTCTCGTCCTGTTCATCAGGGCCTCGAGACCGCAGCTCCTGTTGTGCCGACTCAGGTTGGCGTTTCTGTTACATTGGAGGTGCACCTCTATCTGTACAGAGATTTTCTTCCGTCATTTCTGATTTCTCTCAGCAGCGGTGATTCATGCAGCATCAGCAGCAGACCAGGGAAAACTAGCAGGGCGAGCTATTGTCAGGACAGTCAAGGATGCACAGGCCGTTGGAGATCTAGTTGCAGGTTCCGTTCTTTTGATTTCATTTCCGCAATTGCCTCTTATAGCTGTCTTGAAATTCGATTCTCCCTGTTCCTTGTTGATTTATCAATTTTGTCCTGTTATTTTTGGTGTTATGTTGATTTTCTTCTGAGATAAATCATATGGGCTAGGTCGCCTAAATCACGGGATCTAGAATCTTCGATAGTCGTGTTAGTTGGCATAGTGAGGACATGTAGTCAGATTTTGGATGTATTTCTCGGGTATGGGAATTTGAGATTTTCGCCGTCGCATGCGATAATGCGAAAATTTTAAAAACCATGAACCTAAGGGTACGTACCTTAGTCAAGGACTCTGTGATTATCGTAGCCTTGCTCACTAACACGACGAAGATTCTAAGTATCATGATTTTGGACAGACGCATATGATTATCTGACGGTATGGTTGAGACTTTGATTGTGGGGTGTTTGACCTAGAAGGACTACTACCATTTTAATTTCGAGGACGAAATTTTCATAAGGTGGGTATGATTGTAACACCTAGTTTTCTAAAATGAGGGTAATTTTGAAATTTTGAAATTATAATTATTATTTATTGATATTATTTCATATTATGATTTTTTGGTAATTTTTAATTAATTTTAAACTATTTAAAAGTATGACTTGTGATTTGGTGTCTAGCTAGTGTAACCATAGAGATAGCTTGACCTAGAGTCTAGCCATGAGATTAGGGTGTTTCATTATCATTTTAGCCTAGAGGGTATTTTTTGTCACTTTTGAATTATTAGAATTTAATATATTTTATTAGGAATTTAAATGATTTATTGTGAATGGTTTGATTTAAATATTATTTTAACTAATTTTTATGTGGTCTAGTTTAGCCTAACCTAGATTAGTCCTAGTTAGTCATGGTTAGACTAAGTTAGATTGAGATTGGTCATGGTTAGTCATAGCTAGTCATGATTTGTGATTGACTAGTTATTAGTCATATTGATTAGTTAAGACTAGTGATAGGCTACCTAGGTTTCATCTAGCCATTGATTAGCCTAGAATGGTGGAGAACCATTAGATCAACTCTAACCCTAGATATTAGGGCAGCCATCTTGGGATCCCCTCCCTATTTAATCCCTCCCAAATCTTTGCCTCCTTGTTCATTCTCTCCCTCCTCAAGAACAAGGTGAGCTCAACTTCCTTTTTCCATAACTTCTCCATTCCTCATCCTTTTCCAACCAAACTTCTTGCATTGTGACCTAACCACCACCCTCTTGCTGTCCATGGAGGTAGAGTACTGATTTGGGGATCATATTGTGCTCGAGCTACAGTAACATGGACTGCACTTTGACAGTTTTTGGAGCTTGAGACACCCATTGGTAACTCTCGTAAACCCTATCTAACCTACTGTTTATTCATCATGGATACATAGTCCTAGGTCCCCTCTAGCCTCGGGTAGGAGCTGACCCCAATTTGTGTCGGATACGTGTCCGTATCAGACACATATCAATAGGAATACCTAGGTGTTCGACCTAATGCCCCAATAGGTTTTTCCTTATTGTTTTCTGATTGTGTTTGAATAGGAATACTCATTTTAGTGTCGCTTATTGGTTTCTTTGTGTCTGAGCGTGTCTTGTGTCATTTTGGTATCGTGTCACACTCGTGCACATGCCCGTGCACGCGTGAACAGTGATGCCCTGTTGCTCGGGGTCTCGTATTTAGCGCACAGGGCACGTGGACACGTGTGCTTGGACACGAAGTAAGGGGCAGTGTCTGTCATGACACCCCCAAAGTTTCGTGTCCAACGGATACGTGTCGGCTGCGGTTGGACACGCACACTGGTCGCCCGACCTGTGACTGTTCCGTGTTTGAGTGTGTGTGATGTTTTTGGACACGTTCGTGTCATGTTTGGACACTATTTTAGATGTACATCACGTGCACATATAGTAGGTTAAATACCAACTCTTATTTCAACATATTAATGTGTTTTATTATTCAATTTTTGGTTTCCCCATTTATTCTGATACTGTCATGTATCAGTGCTTGTTTCACTGTTTTTAAATCCTGTTTGAATCTCGTTTAATGAATTATAGCATGTATTATGTTAGGTTTTAATTACTACATATCAAATACCCTGTTTAGGACTAACCCAGAGATTTTGGTATGAGTTATGTTTCCTTCAAGAATAACACTGTTAACATTCTCCTGAGATCCCTTCCTCCTTAACTGAAGGTTGTTTCATAAACTGTTAATACCTAAGAATGGAAGTTTAAATGTCTGAGATTTGATTCATTCCACTGTAATAGATTGGGTTCCCATCCCCTTCTTCAACTGAACCTTAATGAGTGTTCAAATTATGTTTTCTTGCAACCAATAATCCATTCAAGAACCTGTTATTTCATTTCCTATGAAAACTGATTTTTTTTCCATTTTATTGCACTGAGTTTTGTAAAATCTGAATGATGTGATAACTGTGTGTTCAACATGTAAAACCTGGATAACATGTTAACTGTTAGGAGGTCTGAAATATGTAGGATACATGACTTGATTTCCTTTTTCCTTTGAACTAAATATTGCAACTGTTGTGAAATGATCTTTGAGTCTATTATGAGTTGTTTTCTTTGGGTTTGTTTGAAGCCATGATGATTTTCCATTATTGCAAATGACCTGAGAGTGTTTGATATGTGGACTGAACTTGGGGGTTTTGTCCTGACTGAACTGAACATGAGTACACTGTTTTCTCACAATTAAGCATACCCTCACACAGGAATCTGAGAATAGGAGTAGGCTGTATTGTTGTTTGGCTTAACCTGAGCACTTTGGGGCTTCATGTATTAGCTATTGTATTGAACAAACCTGAGAACACACACACCCACATGAGAACACAGGTTTTTCCTACACTAATAACTTTCCTGTCACCACATTTACATACTGCTACAAGACCTGAGAACACAGGTTCCTCACATACCCTGTCACATTTGAACCCACACTGCCTTTTGAAAAATCTGAGAACACAATAAGCCTAGGCCATTAAACTGAAATTGTGAACTGATAATGTTGTATGGGTTTCTGGATATTGAAAACTGAGTTGATTTCCTTTCCTTTCTAAAACTGTGATCTAATTGTTGGTTCAGTTATTGTTGTTGAATGGTAGGATGGAATGTTGAATTCGAATTTAGGTTGAGATGTTTTGAACTGTTATTGAATTCCTTTCATTTCTGTTAAAACTGAAAATGGATGAACTGTGATTTTTCCTAAATAAAAACCTGAGGATTTCTTTCCTACATGTTCTTAACTGTACACTGAATTGGAGTTTTGTTTTGTAATACATGTTCTATGGGTTAAAACTGAAATTGATGTGTAGAACTAAAATAGGATTTGAATTGATAATGTAAATTTTGATATGATATTTTGATATGTTAAACTGAAGTTCACTGATTTTGAGTATTGTATGTGACTGAAATAGGAATGTAGATAACTGAGAGCTATGGATACACACTGTTTAAGATTCCTGAGAACCCACATTCATTTCCTGGACTGAGACACACAGGTTTTTCACTTCACCAAGCTCACAGGCTCTGTGCACACACATTAATTCAGCACACACACACACAGCCTATAAATGGCTCCTGAGCACAGCCCTAACACTAGCCTATTACCTATCCATACTAGCCCCTAAACTTGACACCCTAACCAGCCTAAACTTAGCCCTGAACCCAGCTATATGCTGTCCAAGATTCACCCCAATGTGCTGTCCCATTGACAGCCATTTGGCCCCCCAATTCCAGTCCATTTAGTCCCATTGTTAGCCTTCCCTTTCAGTCCATACTAATAGCCAAATGACAGCCATTTCAAGTCTCTTAAATCACCAAATACCAGTCCACATGTGGACAGCAGCTGTAGCCATAGCCTCCCTTTTTCCTGTCACTTAAATCAGTCCCTTAACCACCCATTGTTAGCCCCTTTGACAGCAAGCAAGTCCCCACTTGCCTGACCACAATTGACCCTATGGTAAGCCATTGCATGCCCATAAAGCAAGCCTAATCAAGCCAAATACCTGTCCATACATACACCATGACAGTCCCCTACAAAACAGTCCACTTTAGCCTTATTAACCCCATGATTGATAGCCTCAAAACCTGAGAATGAATAGGGATTGGTCATTGCACTGTTTTAAATAATGCATGATGTGTATGAATGATGTATGTTGATGAGTAGGATATGTATGTATACATATATGAAGGCATATATGTATATATATTAATGCATGCATACATGTATGAATATATATAGGCATGTATCAATGTAAAGTAATATAATCTATGTAATGTACCCCATGTAATGTATGTAGGCATGTAATGATGAATGTATGGATGTATAGTAGGAATACATGAATGAATGAAGGTAAAATGCAAGTTGAGTGAAGGTGATGCAATGTTCTATGTTAACAACCCTATACTCACCTCATGTACCCTTACACTATTTTTCTATACATTGCTATGACACTATGTTGAAACTATCACTATGACACTAGTTCACATTGATGCATGTCGCACTTGGCTTTTCCTACATGTTCACTCACACCTTATCTCTCCATATATATGTTGTGTGTGATTAGCTTGGCTTAGCTTGTGCTTGTATTTGATTGCTAGCCTAGGCTTGGTTAGGCCTAGTGAGACTTGTTAGACTTGTTTGGGCTAGGACTTGACCTAGTTTGACCTAGTTTGACGAGTCTAGTTGACTAGAGTTGACCGAGAGTTGACTTGGTCTAATTGACCTAGACAGCATGCTGATGCATTGTACATTTCATATATCACCCTCTGTATACATCTTGACTTGTGTTGCTCTAACTAGGAGTCGGGTACCTCATCTCGGACAGTACATTTACTTCAGACATTCAGATACGAGGCGAGTACATTCTCTGATCATTTCATATCCTGCTTAGAATTATTTCTTGCAGTAGATTACTTTACTTGTACTGTCACGTTGGTCACACGGATTAGTACTATATGGATCCTTTCTTGAGATGTTATCCTTAGGGAGCATCGGGTACTCTATGTTCTGTACGTTTCACTTTCATAGCGTATCATATGCTTCTTGGTTCTTTGATCACTTACGACATGTACCCTCATGATCGTAGAGTCTTCCTGGAATCTTACACTGTTGGGTTACCCCCAGAATCTCCATTTTTATGGGACTACTATGTATCACCTTCGGGGTCTACCACCCTTCGGAGGCTTATCACCCTCGGGGTCTATCACCTTCGGGGTCTGCTACATAGCATCATATAACATAACCTGGCTGGATCCTTGTGTATTGATTGGGGTACGGGGGAGTATTACATGTTCATATTGTACTCTGACTCACTAGTCACTGCTAGTTCTCTATGTATAGTAGATATTTCTATTACAGCTTTCTCTCTCTGTTTACATACTGCACTTCTTTCAGTACTTGTATCTTACTTTACTGCATGTTCATATTTTCTAACCTGCTATGAATTATTGAGATGTACTGTGCTCGCTCCCGTCCTGACTGGACCTGTTGAAAATTTTACAGAGGATGATGAGGAACCCTGCACCCTTACTTGGAGCTTGCCTAGATGACACTCGCGACCTGGACCCCTGGGGAGGTTCAGGCAGCTGCTCAGGATGATACCTTGTATAGTGTAGATAGCTTAGACTATTTCTCTTCATGTTTAGCTGTTGTCTTGGTTTCAGAGTTGTATTTCGTAGAGATGTTGAGACTTGTATTTCATTTCTATTGTACCTCAGTTGAGGATTCCTTTATCTATTTCATCGTGCCATATTCTATCTATAGTTTGTAATTGAGTTTTACCTCTGTGTTGGCCTCCTTATGGAGAGTATTCATATTATGTTAGTTATAGTTCATGACCTAAAACAGCGTTCTACCGCCGACCCTGCGGCGTAGGCTGGGCGTTGTTACGTTCTCGTACCCTCACAGTGGGTGCGGGTCGTGACAAAGCCCCTATAAACCACCACCATAACAGCCTTGGTATGCCCCATGGCCACCCTATATTTCAGTCCTAATATCACCCAATATCAGCCCATCAAACCACCACCATAACCCCCTGAAATTAGTCCCTACATGCTATGTGTGGGTGTGTGTTATGAGCTTCTGTGTGAGTGTGTGTGTGAGCCTATGTGAGATTGGCATAGCCTATAGGTTAGCCTATATCTAAGCCTAGGTGAGAGTCTATGAGTGTGGTGTCATGAGTGATATATGAGAGTGTTGTGTGTGAGTGAGTTGTGTGGGTGAGTGCTAGAATGATGTGAGAATGGGGTAGGATATCTTGGTAAGGTAATGGGTAGGGTAAACCAACATATGTTCTATGATAGGCTAGATACCTAGGATACCTATATTTCTTGGTGGGTAAACCTTAGATAGGATAGTATCTAGATACCCTAAGGAGCCTAGGCTAGTATCTTGGGTATTAGCGGGGTTTTCTTTGTATTGGGCAAGGTATCGGGATAACCTTGGTAAGGGTAATGTAGGTTTTACCTAGAACTAAGGTATCTGAATTTAGAATCTAAGATATGGTTAGAACTTAGTTCCCTTGGTTGGTAATGATCAAATATAGTGCTTCTAGACTAGTTTTGACTTCGGTTGACCATTTTGACCAAAAGTCAACAAAAGTCAACCGAGAGTCAAACTTAGCCTTTAAGCGACTAGATTTGACCGAAACCAAACAAGAGTTGACCAGTTGACTGAAAGTCAATGGTTGGTCAACATTAGACTAGTTTGACCTAGGGTTGACCTAGAGTTGACCAGAGCTGACCAGGGTTGACCAGTTGACCAAAAGTCAACTATAAGTCAACATTTGACCCCGTTTGACCTAGTTTGACTTGGATTGACTCCCCGTGACCTGGTATGACCTAGTATGAACCATTATGACCTAGTTTGACCTATATGACTCAGTTTAACCTAGATTGACCTAGTTTGACTTAGACTTGCATTTATTACTTAAATCAGTTTCTTTTTTCAGTATAAAACCCTGTTTGACTCCTAGTATCTTATTTTAGGTCTGTGATTACTCTGAGCATCTGTTCACCTTATCAGCTCAGGACCACAGGCGAGTACATTTACTGATAGTTTTTATTGTCTTGATATCTACTATATCCGATTCAGTTGTAGTGTCTTACATGATTCCCGACACAACGGTTCACGGACTAGTATATGTCGGATCCTGTCATAAGATGTTATTCCCAGATTTTCCTTAGTATGTTGGTGTGTGATATCCATGTTTCATGTACTTATATAGACATCGATTTGGGAGTAGGCTGATCACCTGCTTTTGAATCCGTGTCATGACGTGCCATGTCCGGATCCATGATACTATTCGGGGATAGGGGAATTATTAGGGGTTATGTGATCAAAGCCTCCCTGTCACTATTTTGCTAGCGCCACCCTCACCTCACGTTGGGTGTAGCAGATACCCCATATCCAAGTTATCCAGGTTGGCTGGCATGACTCTTCGTTGAGGTTATCGCGGATTGTCGGGCCAAGTAGATAACCCTACCATGACTCCCTAGCCGATCACATATCGCTCTAATAATTCAAATCACATTTTAAATTTTTTATCGTATCTTATATCCAGTTCAGTTTTACTTTCTGTACTTCTTACCATGCTATGATTTTATTTACTCACATACTTTACCTGCCTTTATACTGTACCATGATTTGAGACTAAGTTCTATTTGAAAGAAGGGTTACAATCCCGGTCCTTGTTTGGTTTAAGGGTTGTAACTCGGTTTTCGAATGGTTCCCAAGTCGCCTATATCTTTGTCTTGTATTTTATTATACTGTCTCTTATAGTATTTGTCAATTCATATGGAACTGATGTTGGTGTTTGTACTTGCTCATTTTCCTGACAGGATACCGTTGACAATTTTACAGATGATTCTGAGGCTGATTGTCCGACCTATTATGGGGACGGGTTAGATGGAGTAGACTTGGACCGTGGCTTGATAGTAGAGCCACTAGACTTTTCTCACCCTGAGTAGTGTAGCTTAGTTGGTTTGTCTGGCCTGCGAGCCAGCTAGTACTTTTCAGACTGTAGTATTATATTATATTTTGTGATGTTATGTTTAGTTTTGGACTTGTGTGGATCTCGAACTTATTTCCTACTTTCATCTATCGTATTTCCTTTCATGCTATCTATCCTAGTTTATTTTTGTGATTGAGACTGTATTACTATGTCACCTCCACTCGGAGTTTATATACTGTACAGGTACCTTTATCTGTTTAGTTGTAGTATTTATAGATGACCTAGACAGCGTTCTACCGCCGATGCTGCGGCGTAGGCTGGACGTAACCACGTACTCGTACCCCTAATCAGGGTGCGGGCCGTGACACGTTTTTATGGTGGCCTATGCAGGTCAGAGTCGTAATTAGTACGATCTCGTAATGGTGCTCGACTTAGAGTGCTAATTACGAGCCTGCGACTAGGACGTAGGATCTAGGGTATGATAGGAGTTACTCAATCACATTTTAGGAAATTTCTGATCTTTTGATTACCAAGACAACTCTTCTTGCGTTTGAATTCAATTGTCCTCCTTTGATAATATCTTATCTTGAGCCATATTGATCTCTTGGGTTTAATTCGTCTTCAGGATGACAGTGACTCGTTCTCAGGCAGCAGGGCCTAGTGCGGTTCCAGAGAGGTCAGGTCCGGGAGGTCTTCCACCTCCGGCTATGGGAGTAGCAGTCGAGAGAGCAGTAGCCTCAGTTCCTGCCCTTCAGGCAGGAGTAGCAGCGGCAGTTCCCGAAGGTCTTCCACCTCCAGCTGAGGGAGCTGCAGTTGAGAGAGCTGCCACCTCAGTCCCTTCCCTTCAGGCGGGAGTAGCAGCGACGATTCCAGGAGGTCTTCTACCTCCAGCAACGGGACCGTCCATAGTCATTCCTGATATTCTTCCACCGTCGCCTCCGCTACCGACTGATACTCAGGGGATGATAGCCCTTCTGCAGCAGATGTTGCAGACCCAGAACGCGCAGGCAGAGATGTTACGACGGAGCATGGAGAACTCCCATCAGCTGGCGATGGCAGCAGTGGAGAGGGGTGCACTGGGTACAGTTCAGGGAGTCCCAGTTCAGCAGCAGGGTCAGGGGAGGCCTGGCACACACCTAGACTTCAGAAAGATGAAACCGAGGGAGTTCAAGGGTACCGAGGGTATCTTGTACGCGGACGACTGGTTGGAGGATGTCCAGCGGAGACTGGAGTTGGCAGAGGTCCCGAGAGGACTTTGGGTGACGTCTGCAGCGAGCCAGTTTTTCGATATAGCGCTGACTTGGTTTCGTACAGATCCGCGTGCATCAGTGAGGGGTTTGACTTGGAAGGACTTCAGGAAGCTCTTTAAGGAGAAGTTCTACCCAGATGTGGCCTTGACAGCTCTGGAGGCCCAGTTCGTCGCATTGGAGCAGGAGAACTCGTCGGTGGACGAGTATGCAGCGGAGTTCTTTCGCCTGAGTAGGTTTGCACCCAGTCTGATCCAGGATGAGGGGTGCAAGGCTCGGAAGTTCCGGAGGGTCTTATCCATGCAGTACGCACTCGTACCTCTGGGAGATGTGACGCGTCCTTCGAGCAGATCCTGATGGAGGTGCAGATTGCAGAAGAGGACTTTTGCCTCAAGTCGAAGAGGGGCAGTGACGTTCTCGGAGCTAGCTCGAGTGCTGGGCCGACGAAGCGCCCACATTTCCAGCAGAGGCAGTTCCAGCAGCAGCAGCCTCAGTTACAGTTTCAGCAGGCACCGGTGCGTGCCCAACAGCACCAGGGTCAGGGTCAGAGGCCGGCTACTCAGTGCACTTTCTGCGGGAAGTAGGGACACACTCGAGAGGTTTGTAGAAAGAGGTTGGACGTCTGCCTATACTGTGGGGCGCCTGACCACCAACTGAGGGACTGCCACGCTAGTGGAATCCGAAAAGGCCAGGACAGCGTACAGCAGGCTAGAGGAGGCCAGCAGGGGCGAGCTTTCGCCATGACAGTTGAGCCCACTTAGGCAATAGCAGAGCAGATAGCAGGTTCTAATATTTCGATCTCCTTTCCGTATTTGTCTTCTTATAACTGTCTTGAAATTTGATTCTATCTGTTCTTTGATCGTTGGATGAAAATTGTTCTTGTGATGTGATTTTCTTCTGAGATAAGTCGTATGGGCTAGGTCACCTCGATTATAAGATTTTAGAATACTCTAGGGTCATGCTAGCAGGTATAGTGAGGACATATAGTCGAATTATGGATGTATTTCTCAGGTGTAGGAATTTAAGGTTTTCGCTGCCAAGCATGCGGCAATACGAAAATTTTAAATACCAAAATTCCAGAGGTATATGTACCTTAGTTGAGGACTCTGTGATTATCGTAGCCTTGCTCATTGGCATGACGGAGATTCTGAGTATCATGATATTGGACAGACGCATACGATTATCGAACTATATGATTTTTCTGTGTTTACTTTGTTTTAATTTTTGAGGATGATTCTTTTAAGGTGGATAGACTTATAGCACCTAGTTTCCATTTGAGAGTAATTTTATAAATTTTAGTCATTTAATTCATGCTTTGATTTTTGAGATTTTTAATCATTTTAAATTTTAAGCCATGACTCGTGATTTTGATATTTTACTATTGTTTGGTTTTAATTTCGAGGACGAAATTTTTTAAGGTGGATAGATTTGTCACCCCCAGTTTTCAGAAACAGGGGTATTTTTATCATTTTTTATTTTAGAATATTTTTGAAATTATTTATTTATTTATAATATTATTTTGGGGTTATTTGAGTCGGGTTCGAATTTCAGCTCAATCTGACTTGTATCGGGGACCCGGGGTAGTGTTGACTCTAGTGGAACCCACACACTAGTTAGCCATGGCCCACATGATAATTATTTTAGTTAGTGGTTAGACTAATTAATTATGGATAAGTTTTGGTTAGATTAGTGAATTAGAATGACTAATTTAGCCTTAACCATTGACCCTTCTCCTAATATTAATTAGATAGATTAGTAGGGGGCTTTTTAGTAATTCCTATAGGGGACACCTAAGGCATAATGGCAGCCACCTTAGCTTAGGGATAAGGAGTGAGTCATCAATCATCTTTATTTGTTCTCATCCACTTTCTCTCTCTTGTTCTTCCCCAAATTAATTTAGAAGAGGAACCCCATTGATTTTTCCACCAAATCAACCCCTACTTCCACCAAATCTTCTTCATTTCTTCTCTACTCCATGAAAGGAAGGAGCTAGCCAAGTTTGGGAGGATTCGGAGCTCGTTCGTGTCCATTTGGAATCTCTACGTGTCGGTGTCGGGTCGGAAGGCTTTTTCCTTTGAATATCTCTCCCGGAAGGTATAATCTCTTCTCTAATCCACCCCTACATGCATATAGGAATATTTTGAACTCGTAGGAATGACCCCCATGGTTGTATCTCTATTTGTGTCCATTTCGTGTCCATTTGGAGACTTTTAGGTGCGTCCTATGTGTAGGTTTGTGTCCTAGTGGAAAAAACCTATTTGGATACTTGTATTTATTATATATATATTGTGAATGATTTATGAGAGATTAAATCCAAGATTTTTACTTATTTAGAAATGTGTTTTGCAAGGTATCATATGGTATCATATTTATTTACCTACATATTATATATATATATATATATTTGGTTATATATATGTTATTCTCTCTCTCTCTCTCTCTCTCTCTCTCTCTCTATATATATATATATATATATATATATGATATAATGGTGTATCATGTGTATTTATTTGTGTTCATGTGTGTGGGGTTCAGCCAAGGAAGGGATTTGATTGGTGTTGGTTTTGGTATTGTGTGTGTTGGTGCATGGAAGGTGTTTGAGAGATTGGGAGTGAGAGTGTTGGTGAGAACGAGAGAGTGATATAGAGTGGTAGATTGAGGGCTTAGAGAGTGAGATTAGGAGAGTGATAGAGGGAGGAGTAGAGAGTGAGATAGGTGGAGAATAGAGAGGGGGAACAGCCACTGATAACAGCAGCTGTAACAGGGCTTGACAGCCCCTTGTAACCACCCCTTTGACACCCATGACAGTCCTTAAACCCAGCCTACACACAGCCTTTAACCCCCAAAATTTTAGTCCCAACACACCCCCTTTGCTGTCCATAAACAGTTCTAAATACCCTTCATTTCAGTCCTAATATCACCCTCAAACAGCCCCATGTTAGCCCTATATGTTGTCCCCAATATCAATCATTGTTACCCACATTTCAGTCTCCATTTCAGTCCTGCACAAGCCCATCTTGGCTGTCCCTAAACACCTATATGTGGCTGTCCTAAACCCCTGAAATTCAGTCCACATAAGCCTATATGGCTGTCCATATTCAGTCCAATATTAGCCTACATGGCAGCCCCACATTTCAGCCCATTCACCACCCTAAACCAGTCCACAAACCCACACTAATGGTTGTCCAAATTCAGCTTGGTAAGCCCCTACAAACCACCATCATAACAGCCTTGGTATGCCCCATGACCACCCTACATTTTAGTCCTAATATCACCCAATATCAGCCCATCAAACCACCACCATAACCCCCTAAAATCAGTCCCTACATGCTATGTGTGGGTGTGTGTTATGAGCTTGAGTGTGAGTGTGTGTGTGAGCCTATGTGAGATTGGCATAGCCTATAGGTTAGCCTATATCTAAGCCTAGGTGAGAGTCTATGAGTGTGGTGTCATGAGTGATATATGAGAGTGTTGTGTGTGAGTGAGTTGTGTGGGTGAGTGCTAGAATAATGTGAGAATGGGGTAGGATATCTTGGTAAGGTAATGGGTAGGGTAAACCAACATATGTTCTAAGATAGGCTAGATACCTAGGATACCTATATTTCTTGGTGGGTAAACCTTAGATAGGATAGTATCTAGCTACCCTAAGGAGCCTAGGCTAGTATCTTAGGTATTAGCGGGGTTTCCTTTGTATTGGGCAAGGTATCGGGATTACCTTGGTAAGGGTAATGTAGGTTTTACCTAGAACTAAGGTATCTGAGTTTAGAGTCTAAGATGTGGTTAGGACTTGGTTCCCTTGGTTAGTAATGATCAAATATAGTGCTTCTAGACTAGTTTTGACTTCTGTTGGCCATTTTGACCAAAAGTCAACAAAAGTCAACCGAGAGTCAAACTTAGCCTTTAAGCGACTAGATTTGACCGAAACCAAACCAGAGTTGCCCAGTTGACTGAAAGTCAATAGTTGGTCAACATTGGACTATTTTGACCTAGGGTTGACCTAGAGTTTACCAGAGTTGATCAGAGTTGACCAGTGTTGACCAGTTGACCAAAAGTCAACTATAAGTCAACCTTTGACCCCGTTTGACCTAGTTTAACTTGGATTGACTCTCCGTAACCTGGTATGACCTAGTATGAACCAGTATGACCTAGTTTGACCTAGTATGACTCAGTTTGACCTAGATTGACCTAGTTTGACTTAGACTTGCATTCATGACTTAAATCAGTTTCTTTTTTTAGTATAAAACCCTGTTTGACTCCTAGTATCTTATTTTAGGTCTGTGATTACTCTGAGCATATGTTCATCTTATCAGCTCAGGACCACAGGCGAGTACATTTACTGATAGTTTTTATTGTCTTGATATCTACTATATCCGATTCAGTTGTAGTATCTTACATAATTCTCGACACGACGGTTCACGGACTAGTATACGTCGGATCCTGTCATGAGATGTTATTCCCGAATTTTCCTTGGTATATTGGTGTGTGATATCCATGTTTCATGTACTTATATAGACATCAATTTGGGAGTGGGCTGATCACCTGCTTTTGAATCTGTGTCATGACGTGCCATGTCCGGATCCATGATACTATTCGAGGATGGGAGAATTATTAGGGGTTATGTGATCAAAGCCTTCCTGTCACTATTTTGCTAGCGTCACCCTCACCTCACGTAGGGTGTAGCAGATACCCCATGTCCAGGTTATCCAGGTTGGCCGGCATGACTCTCCGTTGAGGTTACCGTGGATTGCCGGGCCAAATGGATAACCCTACCATGACTTCCTAGCCGATCACATATCGCTCTAATAATTCAAATCACAGTTTACATTTATTGTCGTATCTTATATCCAGTTCAGCTTTACTTTCTGTACTTCTCACCATGCTATGATTTTATTTACACGTATGCTCTACCTGCCTTTATACTATACCATGATTTGAGACTAAGTTCTGTTTGAAAGAAGGGTTACAACCCAGTCCTTGTTTGGTTTAAGGGTTGTAACTCGGCTTTCGAATGGTTCCCAAGTCGCCTATATCTTTGTCTTGTATTTTATTATACTGTCTCTTATAGTATTTGTCAATTCATATGGAACTGTTGTTGGTGTTTGTACTTGCTCATTTTCCTGACAGGATACCGTTGACAATTTTACAGATGATTCTGAGGCTGATTGCTCGACCTATTATGGGGACGGGTTAGATGGAGTAGACTTGGACCGTGGCTTGATAGTAGAGCCACTAGAGTTTGCTCACCCTGAGTAGTGTAGCTTAGTTAGGTTTGCCTGGCCTACGAGCCAGCTAGTACTTTTCAGACTGTAGTATTATATTATATTCTGTGATGTTATGTTTAGTTTTGGACTTGTGTGGATCTCGAACTTATTTACTGCTTTCATCTATCGTATTTCCTTTTGTGCTATCTATCCTAGTTTGTTTTTGTGATTGAGACTGTATTGCTATGTCACCTCCACTCGGAGTGTATATACTGTACAGGTACCTTTATCTGTTTAGTTATAGTATTTATAGATGACCTAGACAGCGTTCTACCGTCGATGCTGTAGCGTAGGCTGGACGTAACCACGTACTCATGCCCCTAATCAGGGTGCGGGTCATGACAACTGCTGCCTACACTCCACTTTACCTATTATTATTGCTTCTAATATTGGTAGCTAAGTAGCTCTACTACTGCTTTCCTGTATATTCTTCCTTCACTCCATGGCACTGCTACACAGGTCAACAATTCCCTGCACTACCAAAACAGCAAGCCAACTGTTGTTAGTCTCTTGCTCTTGTAACAACAAACAACTCTTGATGTAGTGTGCACAAGTGAACCTACCTAGTGCAGGGCACTTGTTGCTGCCATTGATAGGCCTGTGATTACCCCCTTGCTGTCCAATGTCTCCCTCCTTCAAACCTTTCTATTGTAGTAGCTTCCCAAGGTATCATCACCGTTGTTGAACTTTTTTCTTCCTGCACACAATGTAGGACCTACATGTATTGCTGCTATCTTCCATCCTTGTTTGATGTTATATATCAGTACACAATTGTGCACAGATGCACAGGTACAAGCGTGCACCTGTAGCAACAGAACCTCATCCCCCTAAGGGTGTTGTTGTTGCTTTTCATTTTCCCCTGTTGTTCACTAGCAGTGCACAATTCTTGTTTGCCTGTTCTTGCCCAAGGCAGCAGCACACTATACCTATTGTACACATAGGCTTGCACATCCCCTCTTCCTGTTGTACATCAACAGCAAGGAAATGTTGTTGCTACCACTGATGGAATTCGATGGAAGCAAGCATCAATGCATAAGAGGAAAATTGTTGTTGTCAACATCCAACCCCTCTCCTAATTAACTATCTATCCATCTATACATTTATACATCTATACTTCCCTCTATAGCCTAACCACTCCTACACAATCATGTGTATAACACATGTACACACACACAACATTCCCAAACACACACGTCCTAACTGTGACACACACATACCTCACACACTCCTATCTATACTCTCTATATATAGGCACTCACATGTATACGCAAACACACTATAGTATATAGACATGTGACTATATATATATATATATATATATATATATATATATATATTTTATATATATATATATATATATATATATATATATATATATATATATATATATATTCAAGATACACACACACTCTAGGACACCACACATATGACACAAATGAGTGCACAACATGTGGCATACTTAAGAGTGCCAAAACACAAACACTTGGCATGCATCACCCCCATATCGTACTATTATACGATATGCTTGTGATACGACCAAGATACCTATATCAAACCTTGTCTGGATCCTACCAAATCACATGAGCAAGTCTAAAATGCATAGATAAACATAATTAGTGCAATTCGAAGCTAGTGTCATGTGCAATTGGACATATGTGTCACAAGTGTCGGAGAAAAACCCCCCAAAATGACCCCGTGTACCGTATCATGATACGGCCTACACGTATCCAATTATGGACACAAATCTTGATACACACAACCAAATCTAATCTAAATAGGTCTAACAAACCAAATGACAAACAATTGGTGCACTATTCTCAGAATTCTCCCAAAAATGGCACAAAACCCAATATAAATTCCACATAGAGAGTCATTAGTCTCAAACCTCTTCATATGGGTAGTCTTATTCCATGGGTAAATTCCTAAGGGTCTAATAACACAATAGAGTTTAACTAGAGAGAAAAATGAGATGTATACCTATTGGAAGATGGATTTTCAATGAAAAGTCAAATGGACACGATCCGAACACGTAGCTCATAGCAAATGGACTCCTCTTCTTGTGCTTCTAGTCTCCAAGCTCCTAGGCTCCTTCTAGTATAGAGAATGAGAGGGATGGATAATAAATTGAGTAAAATTTGAGAGAAATTGGTTGAGGAATGGCTCAAATTGGGAAATAACAACAAAATGAGAGAAAATGAAACAATAGAATGAAACGAAAGAATGAAGGCCTCCTCTCCATTTGGCCAACCATATACGTAGTGTTTATGCTAATCTATATTGTCAAATATGCCCTTTAAGTGTTGTCATATGGGCTAATTAATACATGGAAGGCTCTAAATCTATTTCGGTAAATAGTCTAATCCCTATTTAATTAAATGGTCATAACTAATGGGTCTAACTGGGCCTAGTCAAATGAGTTGGTCCATGAATCATGTCATGCTAATAATTGGGCTCTAGTCTAGTGTCTAGTCTAATTGGTTCACTAACACAAATCTATTAAATAGGCTAGCCATATGACAATAGAGAAGGATTAAGTGCTAAATAGAAATGTGGAGAAACTTTAGAGTAAAGGATTTAAGATTAGTAGAATGAAAATAGAGTATATGAAAGATAATTACAACATAAATCAAAAATAATTGAGGAGGGGAGTCGATTAGATGAACAATAGACAGCTAAGAGTGAGCTTTTGGTAGTTATGATCATTCATTCATCATGATAGAGAGATTGAAAAAGATGTCTTGTATAGAATTAAAAACATTAGAGTTGAAATAGAGGGGTACTTCTAGAGTACTTTATTGTAAGATACCTTTGAAGTTGAAAGAATAATTCTATGTAACCTCTACAAGACCAACCATGCTTTATAGATCAGAGTGTTATGTAATTAAGATATAATATGTCTAGAAAATTAGTGTAGAAGAAATGAAAATACTAAGATGAGTGAGTGATAATACATTAAAAAATATGATAAAAATGAGTCTGTTTGTTGGAAGTTAGAGATGGGACCAATGGAAGATAAGAAAGTCGACTTTGATGGTTTAAAACATGTGCATCAAGGTGTGACTGGGTCCGGGCTGGGTTCCAGCTCTAGACCCGCAAGCCCGGACCGGTCCGGCCAGTTTTCTTGATATTTTTACCATTGAGAGGGCCAAAAGACCGTTTTACCCTCATTTTATGGCTATTTTTTGATTATTTTTAGGGTATTTTGGTCATTTTGCTGAAAATGACCAAAAATACCCTTATAACAACTATATCTTGAGGGTAAAATAGGTCATTTTGAACGCAAAAAGATCTATAAATAGACCAAAATTTATAAAACAATATAGACAATCATTTCTTTTCTCTCTTATAAAATATACAAAGCAATTCTTTGAAGACTGAACAATACATTTTTGGGTTTTGAAGTGCAAATTTCTGGAGGCCTAAGTGTAGTGTTCTTAAGGCTTCAACTTCTGCAAAAAAATTTAGAGTTCAACATCTCTTCCTTCAAGTTGATGTTCCAAGTAATTTTTATTTTAGCGTACTTCTTTTTGGTTTTGTGATTTTTTATTTTTCTTTCTCTCTCCCTCTATTTTTGGTAGATAATATTATTTTCTCTTCTTTCTTCTTTTACTAAAAAATTTAATTTTTAAGATATGGATGCTAATGGTTCTAACCAACCTTACGAAGGTAACTGAACAAATTTTTGCTTACTACGCTAATTTGTTTAAAAATAATTATATTCATGATTCTGTGTCACTGACACAAATGTCACCTCCTGAAGTTAGGAGTGACTACAAATGTTGTAAGTAGAGAGAAATCGGTGGTATGACAATATTTTTAAAAAATATATGTTACTGATATGAGGGCGCACTGGTTTTAGATCCTATAAATCAAAAATCAATTGCTAAAGGTGCACAATGCAAGAAATGTAGAAAAATATTAAAATAGAAAAAGAATGAGGGTACAAGCACATTGAAAAGATACTATGACACTTGTTATTGTAAGTGTAGTGCCCCGTTTCTGATAGGCGACGAACTATATAATATGCTTGCAGTGAGCCAGATTTGGTCGAAAACTTAGGTGGCTAGTCTGACTCGATCGTTGAGCTTGGCTTATGTCACACCCTAGAACCAGAATACTGGAGAGCGGGGGCAGACATAGCCAGCTACGTATAATAAAATGGGATCCACTCCACTATACGGTCACGGCTGTCTAGAAATATGAGGGTTTATCTACAAGCCATCAGTCTCCTATGGTCAATAACAAGCCTAGTGTCTCAATCATAAATAAGTAAGTAAATGTTACAAGATATCAGACCACCAAATATACAATTGTAAGGCGTCCCAAACATTACATATCCAGATGATCATGAAGCTAGTCGTACAAAATATGAGGACTAGCAAGAGTTAAGTCATACATGATCAACCTCGAGTTGCCAATCATGATTACAGCCCGTAGGCAGACAGAAGGTAAAGTGCATCGAGCTAACAAGTGCTCGTCGGCTAAATGCCTCAAAAGAATAATGTACAATAAAGTGGAAGAATAAAAGAAACCCACTCGTTGCCCTGGTTACGCCTAGCGGTCACCATCGGGCTGGAAAGCAGGTAGATCCTTTGCTGCTGCTCTGGTATCTGGCCATACAAAACCAGCTGGGTCAGACCCCAGAAAAAGTAAGTGCCACAAAGGAGGCTTCACTTAAGAACTAAAACCAGCAATCAGCACAAGAATATAATTAAATAATAAGAGACAGTAATTTAAGAAAAGCATGACTGGTGAATATAAAAGACAATCTTGTACAAAATCAATCAAAGACATGACATACTGGAAAAGCATGACAGGATGATATACGATGAGATAACCATGGGACTATTCAGATAACCAGGTTACAACCCGTAAACCAAACAAGGACCGGGGTTGTAACCCTTCGTCTGAACAGAACTTGGTTTCTCACCATTTATCGGCAAGACAAGATAAGAAAACAGGTCATATGACAATCTTGTACAGGATCAAGACAAGACTAGACTGAATAAACTCCATCCATTCATTACACGGCCAAGCAAGAATTACGGCTTGATACTTTAACTAACTAAGGTTATCACAAGCCTAATTACTAACAAGATGCAGTGAGATTCTTCCAAGTCCGGTTACCTGTTTGTTACTACCTGAGTGACCCCAGCAAAGAAAGGAAAAAGATAGCATGATATAGCAGACACACTGTAGTAAGATACATGTGTCCTAAGGTACCACATACGACGGCGGGCTGGAAGTGCGCTCATCTCGACGGATAGCAACAAATCCCATGTATATATATATAAGGCCGGGATCAAAGGGGCAACAGGTAACTAGAAAAGTCTCTCCATGAACTACTTGATCAATCTAGTCATTAATCCTAGCCATATTCAGTATGAAATCCCTGACCGTGGGAAACCAGGGATTCATGTCCTAGACATGATGCAAGACAAGACGGGTTCATTTGTACAAACACAACCACCCACGGTGTCCAGGCCATTTATTCTTGTCAAGTCGTGTTAGTCGTCACAACAACATTTCAAGGAATAACATGCCAGGTTTATTATGTCAAGAGTGTGCCACGGCGGGCCACCATCAAGAATTATCATGTCAAGTTCATTGTCAGGAGTGCACCACGGCGGGCCACTATCATGTCAAGTTACTCATGTACAATTAGCATTTCAATCATGTCCATCAAATCGTGATTTATCAAGTTCAGGACAAAAGGCGTAAGGATATAAAATGGGCATAAAAATATACAATAGGGATAAAGGTGTACTCCATAGGAACTCAAGTTACATAGAGAGCCACAAGACTTGGATATACCAAAATAAACAAAATATAAAATATGAGACATGACAGAGCCATGCGGTTCGGGCAAGGCTGGCTCATGCGGTAGGATTAATCAGATGTATACGGCTGAATTATGGGGTTCATGCGGCTCAGGAAATCCGAGCTCATGCGGCTCAGGGAATGAGCAGAGTCCTATGCGGTTCGGGGAGTCCCAGCCTTATGCGGCTGAAGGGGGAATCGGGATTATGCGGCTCAGAGAACGAGCCTCATGCGGCTGGGTCAATCAGGGTCATGCGGCTGAACTCAGAAGTCCATGCGTCTCAGGACGGGTCTGGATGCATGCGGCCCGAGATGATACGGGTTCATGCGGCTGAGGAATGTGGCGTATATGCGGCCAGCAGGAGATGGGTCATATACGGCTGGGAGAGACTAGCCCTCATGCGGCTGGGAACGAGTCTGCCTTATGCGGCTGAGTCAGAACTCCTTATGCGGTTCGGGGAGAACCAGTCTATGCGGCTAGGTCCAAATGAAGTCCTATGCGGCTGAGCAAGGGCGGTTCATATGCGGCTGGGGACGTTCAAGTCCATGCGGCTGGAAAAGACTTGCCGTATGATTGTTCATGCGGTCAAGTACTGCCTATGCGGCTCAACTGTGCTTCTTCTCCAATTTCCGAGAAGAAGTACACCAAGAAGCCATGGCTGCCAGGATGCATAAAACCTCCATCCCGAGTCCAAACCCGGACTTCTATTGGTCAAAATGGGGTAGAACGAGCTACTCTACAATATGGAACCAACAAAACTTGAAAATAATAATGTTAAATAGATCAAAACCCAAGAAATCCAAAAATACATAAACTCAGATCTACAAGAATCTAGCCATGGAAATTGAAAATGCCAAGTACTAAAAAGTGTTAAAATAATGCAAGAAAGAGAATGAAGCAATAATATTTGGGTTCCTCCATGAAGCAAGGTGCACTTGCCTAGCTCTCTCTCCCTCTCTTCTGGTAGGTGGAAGAAGTAATGGTGGGGAAGAAGAGTAATGAAGAGAGAGAAGGAAGTGGGAGTTAATAAATGGTAGTGGTGGTGGTAGGTAGGGGGTTCACCCTTGGTTCAAGATGAACCAAAGCAAATCAAGCCAAGCCGAACTAACCCAATAAAACCAAGCTCCACTAATCAGAATTAATCCATGAACCATAAATGACAATTAAACCACAATGCTAAATATGTAAATAAACCACAACTAACTAATCAAGGAAAAGAGAAATACGGGTCAGAAATACGAACACGTATAAAATACGTATCACAAATTTTGGGGTACTACATCCTACCCACCTTAAAAGAATTCCGTCCTCGGAATTTAATCAAGAGGCTAGAGATGTCGGGACAGCTATACTATCACAAGCAATCTATGCTACCAATCAATCATACAATCATACATGCAAGCAAGGAATCGAAGTGCAAGGCATAAGGAAGATATTACACCTCACGAGCCAAACCGATTAGGATAACGTGATCGGGTATCATCCTCACACTCCCACGTTTGACTCTCTCAAAGAGCGATGAACTCAAGCAACACGAACTAAACTGGTAGTCTTGCGCTTAAGGTCTCTCTCTTTGGTCAAACAGGGACACGGGCCTCTCCTCATACAAAAAAGGTTGGTACCAATAACCATTTTCAAATGATCTAGGACATGGCTCGGGCCCGGAATATACCGTTATAATTAGGATACATGAAACATGACATGTATCCCATATAACGATGGCGGAAAGCAAGACAATAGGACACAGATACCTCTCTATCGATTCTGGATCTGGGCTTGGGCCAGAGCGAACTGCTGAGGCCTCTGTTGCTGGAAGGCCTGGGCCTGAGACGGCAATAGACCTGGGAACGGAAACTGCTGTGGTTGGTGAACTGGAGCTGGTTCTGGTGCTGGTGCTGGTCCCATAACCGAGGGACTAGTTATTGTCGACGATGATCTATTTCTGAACGGACAAGATCCCATCATGTGGTCCGGCGAACCACAAACCAAGCACAATCCCTGTGCTCTGCGGCACTCAGTAACAACATGCCCGGGCTTCCCGCAATAAGAACAACCGGTTGCGAAAGGCCGCTTTTGCTTCTGCTGCTGGGGATAGGTCGGGGCAGAATGTTGTAAGGAGGTAACCGAATCGGTCCTCGTAGCTCCAATGGTCAGGGCCCTAGCTGCTGGGGCCGGTGCTGAGGATTGGTTCATCTGGTCGTGAGACCGCTTCCGACCTCCGGTCTGGTCCTCTATCTTTCGGGAAGTATACTCATGCCTTCTCGCTGCTCGCAAGACGGCATCAAAAGTTCTGTGCTCGAACTGCTCTACTGCCAATATGATCTCCAAGTGGAGCCCCTGCTGAAATTGCTGTGCTCTGTCTAGCTCGGTTGCCACCAAGGTAGGAGCAAACCGACTCAACCTTGAAAACTCAGCCGCATATCCGTCGACCGTCCTGCTCATCTGCCTGAGATTACTAAACCTGGCCTGCAGGTCATATCTAGCCACTGCGTCGAAGTACTTGGTCTGAAACATATCACTGAATACCGCCCACATGACAGGTGTACCCAAACTCGCTGCTTGCATAGCCCACCAGCTGCGGGCTAGATCTAGTAACTGCAGACACACCATCGCCACCTTCTCTACTTCAGGGGTCCTGGCTGCCTCCAAGATAACTTCAATGTCCTTTATCCAGGCATCTGCAGCAATAGCATCCTCGCTGTCGTCGAAGAAGGGAGGGTTCAGGCGCTTGAAATTGTTGACCACACTGTTCCCTCGAGGACCACTTTTGCTCATAGCATCTTGTACTGCTTACTGCAAGGCATCACCCCGACGGTCCTGAGACGCAAGCAACTCATGGATGAGCCCTATCAAGACCCCGTCTTCTGACTCTGCTGGCTGAACTGGCTGGACTGGGGGCATTGGTTCTCCAGAAGGCATGGCTCGAAAGGTGGCTGCTGATGACTGATCTTGATCTTCTTGCTGTTGCTGTGCTGTCGACCGAACTCCTTCTGGCTGATCAACATGAACAATGCTACTGAAGAAATAACATCGGGAATATTAAGAAAGGACCAGGATAGAACAATGATGCAAGCATGTTATCAAGTCAGGAATCCAAGGAGATGAGAGGATACGAATGGAGATCAAGGCGAGTACAGATTGAGACATCTATCCGATAAACCCTCACATTTCTTGATTGACAAGACCTGCATGGGCCACCACTTAAACCATGTCACGCCCCAGAACCAGAATACTGGAGAGCGGGGGCAGACATAGCCAGCTACGTATAATGAAATGGGATCCACTCCACTATACGGTCACGGCTGTCTAGAAATATGAGGGTTTATCTACAAGCCATCAGTCTCCTATGGTCAACAACAAGCCTAGTGTCTCAATCATAAACAAGTAAGTAAATGTTACAAGATATCAGACCACCAAATATACAATTGTAAGGCGTCCCAAACATTACATATCCAGATGATCATGAAGCTAGTCGTACAAAATGTGAGGACTAGCAAGAGTTAAGTCATACATGATCAACCTCGAGTTGCCAATCATGATTACAGCCCGTAGGCAGACAGAAGGTAAAGTGCATCGAGCTAACAAGTGCTCGTCGGCTAAATGCCTCAAAAGAATAATGTACAATAAAGTGGGAGAACAAAAGAAACCCACTCGTTGCCCTGGTTACGCCTGGCGGTCACCATCGGGCTGGAAAGCAGGTAGATCCTTTGCTGCTGCTCCGGTATCTGGCCATACAAAACCAGCTGGGTCAGACCCCAGAAAGAGTAAGTGCCATAAAGGAGGCTTCACTTAAGAACTAAAATCAGCAATCAGTACAAGAATATAATTAAATAATAAGAGACAGTAATTTAAGAAAAGCATGACTGGTGAATATAAAAGACAATCTTGTATAAAATCAATCAAAGACAGGACATACTGGAAAAGCATGACCGGATGATATACGATGAGATAACCATGGGACTATTCAGATAACCAGGTTACAACCGTAAACCAAACAAGGACCGGGGTTGTAACCCTTCGTCTGAACAGAACTTGGTTTCTCACCATTTATCGGCAAGACAAGATAAAAAAACAGGTCATATGACAATCTTGTACAGGATCAAGACAAGACTAGACTGAATAAACTCCATCCATTTATTATACGGCCAAGCAAGAATTATGGCTTGATACTTTAACTAACTAGGGTTATCACAAGCCTAATTACTAACAAGATGCAGTGAGATTCTTCCAAGTCCGGTTACCTGTTTGTTACTATCTGAGTGACCCCAGCAAAAAAAAGGAAAAAGATAGCATGATATAGCAGACACACTGTAGTAAGATACATGTGTCCTAAGGTACCACACACGACGGCGGGCTGGAAGTGCGCTCATCTCGACGGATAGCAACAAATCCCATGTATATATATATATAAGGCCGGGATCAAAGGGGCAACAGGTAACTGGGAAAGTCTCTCCATGAACTACTTGATCAATCTAGTCATTAATCCTAGCCATATTCAGTATGAAATCCCTGACCGTGGGAAACCAGGGATTCATGTCCTAGACATGATGCAAGACAAGACGGGTTCATTTGTACAAACACAATCACCCACGGTGTCCAGGCCATTTATTCTTGTCAAGTCGTGTTAGTCGTCACAATAACATTTCAAGGAATAATATGCCAGGTTTATTATGTCAAGAGTGTGCCACAGCGGGCCACCATCAAGAATTATCATGTCAAGTTCATTGTCAGGAGTGCACCACGGCGGGCCACTATCATGTCAAGTTACTCATGTACAATTAGCATTTTAATCATGTCCATCAAATCGTGATTTATCAAGTTCTGGACAAAAGGCGTAAGGATATAAAATGGGCATAAAAATATACAATAGGGATAAAGGTGTACTCCATAGGAACTCAAGTTACATAGAGAGCCACAAGACTTGGATATACCAAAATAAACAAAATATAAAATACGAGACATGACAGAGCCATGCGGTTCGGGCAAGGCTGGCTCATGCAGTAGAATTAATCAGATGTATGCGGCTGAATTATGGGGTTCATGCGGCTCAGGAAATCCGAGCTCATGCGGCTCAGGAAATAAGCAGAGTCCTATGCGGTTCGGGGAGTCCCAGCCTTATACGGCTGAAGGGAGAATCGGGCTTATGCGGCTCAGAGAACGAGCCTCATGCGGCTGGGTCAATCAGGGTCATGCGGCTGAACTCAGAAGTCCATGCGGCTCAGGACGGGTCTGGATGCATGCGGCCCGAAATGATACGGGTTCATGCGGCTCAGGAATGTGGCGTATATGCGGCCAGCGGGAGATGGGTCATATGCGGCTGGGAGAGACTAGCCCTCATGCGGCTGGGAACGAGTCTGCCTTATGCGGCTGAGTCAGAACTCCTTATGCGGTTCGGGGAGAACCAGTCTATGCGGCTAGGTCCAAATGAAGTCCTATGCGGCTGAGCAAGGGCGGTTCATATGCGGCTGGGGACGTTCAAGTCCATGCGGCTGGAAAAGACTTGCCTCATGATTGTTCATGCAGTCAAGTACTGCCTATGCGGCTCAACTGTGCTTCTTTTCCAATTTCCGAGAAGAAGTACACCAAGAAGCCATGGCTGCCAGGATGCATAAAACCTCCATCCGGAGTCCAAACCCGGACTTCTATAGGTCAAAATGGGGTAGAACGAGCTACTCTACAACATGGAACCAACAAAACTTGAAAATAATAATGTTAAATAGATCAAAACCTAAGAAATCCGAAAATACATAAACTCAGATCTACAAGAATCTAGCCACGGAAATTGAAAATGCCAAGTACTAACAAGTGTTAAAATGATGCAAGGAAGAGAATAAAGCAATAATATTTGGGTTCCTCCATGAAGCAAGGTGCACTTGCCTAGCTCTCTCTCCCTCTCTCCTGGTAGGTGGAAGAAGTAATGGTAGGGAAGAAGAGTAATGAAGAGAGAGAAGGAAGTGGGGGTTAATAAATGGTAGTGGTGGTGGTAGGTAGGGGGTTCACCCTTGGTTCAAGATGAACCAAAGCAAATCAAGCCAAGCCGTACTAACCCAATAAAACCAAGCTCCACTAATCAGAATTAATTCATGAACCATAAATGACAATTAAACCACAATGCTAAATATGTAAATAAACCACAACTAACTAATCAAGGAAAAGAGAAAAATGGGTCAGAAATACGAACATGTATAAAATACGTATCACAAATTTTGGGGCACTACAGCTTACGATAACACTTTGTGGCATCGAATAAATCGATTTGGACGAATGTTACGAGAATCGATCCAACTAATGGAACAATTTCTATTGGAATAAGTCCTAGATGCAGTAGACTGCACCTTGGTAAGTGAGTTCTATATAAGAGTCCCTTCGACGGGACCGGGCTGTTGTATAATTTTTTTGAGTTTTCGTTGCTTGGTTTTGATGAATGTATTTTTGCGTCGATTTCTGCATTCATTCTGAGAATTTCGAAACGAAGGATTAAAGAAGGGATTCTGATAATGTTGGTGCTATTGCAGGAGCTCACGTAACTAAAGCTTGAACATTGCGAAGCGCTCCGACTCTTGGCACGATCAAATACTTGGTGGATGGTTCGGCCCCGTATTTTCTACTCCTTCTCGCGAATGAAATTATATTTGCCTCGAACTTATTAAAATTGATGATGCCAAGTTAAATGCATACCAAATCACTAAGATCAAGACTCGGAATAAATGTATCAATTTAGAGTAATTTACTTTAAAAATATAAGTTCTACATCAAAAATTGAAAACTTAATGATCTAGGAAAAAGATAGACTATTTTATGATCTACAAAATAAAATGAAACGTTGGTTGCGGCATATGGTGCCTCAGGAAAATTGGTGCCTATGGGATGCCGAATCAGAAGTACGGTTTTGGAGAAAATGATTCGTCATATGAGTTGGAAAAATGATAATGCGGCTTAATACTGTCCACGCTATTCAATATATTTCATATATTAAATTGTTCACACATTGGCATAGTCATGGACAACTTGTGCACAAGTTCGTTTTCTTCGAAACGGTATCGGGACATCGGAACCGAATCGACCTAAGGAGAATGGTTATCGTGCTTTGATACAAGGCATGCGGGACCTTAAGTAACGCTTGCAACCTAGGCTGAAAGGATAGCGTTATATGCCAATGTAAATAGTCCCAATTGGCGTGTAACACCAATGACCACAGGTAAGATAGTAACACGCTCACCTATTGTCTTATACATGTGGTAATTATAATCTTTGTTCCATGTAGGGATGAGTACGGCTATGATAAGAATTGAGATAAACTGTTATGTTTTTGCTATATGCTATTACTGTTTTAGAAAAAGGCTATCAATATGAACTGAATTCATTTAGTTCCGAATAGAAATAAAACTCCAATGCATGCCTACCTTAACAATCAGAGTCGGTTTAGACGAGTGGGTTCGTCTCGCTCACTAATACATTCCTAAGTGTACTAATCCTCCGACCTCACAGGTGACGAGAACTCTAGGAGTGCACGGTGCTAAGACAAAGCTAAATTTTGGAGAGGCATTTTGAAGCTCTGTATATTTTAAAGTATTTTGAAGCCAATTCATCGAAGGCTTTCAACGTATAAAATGGTGTGAGTGTATGGAACGACAAGTATTAGTTCGGGCAGCTTGTCGAATGTTTTCTTTTGCTTCAACCAACGTAGCCTCAATGACATATCCAATGTAATCACACTTGCAGTTCGTTGCAAGCTATCAATGAAAAGCATATTTTTATATTCCTAAAATGCATGTTCAATTCTCTGTAATTTGTGAAGTTTTAACTTGATGTTTCAAAAGATGTATTAAATATAATGTTCTTGCCTTATACAAGTGCAACTCCAGACTCGTACGACATTACGCCCTAGCGAGGATGATCAATTTAACATACTTGATGCGAGGATGAACGACTTGTCGAATCGGGGCATGACAGTAAGGACACACTGCAAGCTAGACAGTCACAGATAAGTATCGATCCTCAAGGACCTTCTGTAGGTAATTTTACTTATTCTGATGCTTGTAACAAAAATAAGTTAACCAAATTTCTTATTTATGATGAACAACCTTTCATATTCGGTGAGAGTGATCGGTATTATAAGTATGCAAGTACTACTCTTAACCTATGTTTTACTAAAGTTTCTAGATCGAATACTAGATCGGAGGCTATAAAATCTTTCAAAAAGAAAGGACAACTTTGAAGCAAAGCTTCGTAAATGTTAGTAAGTTGGCTCTAACTTCTGATAGATGGACAACAAAACAAAATAATGCTTTTTTGTATCACGGCAGATTATCTAGATCCAAAGTGGATGTTGTAAAAGCATAGTATACGTCCTTTGGAATTTCCACATACCGGTTTTGTTATCGGTGGCGTTATCATGTAATTTTACGCGAATATGATATTCAAAATAATTTTTTTCTATTTCTTTTGATAATGCTATTAATAACACTTCTTGTACTAGTATTTTATGTTCACAATTTTGCCTATAGTAGAAGGACGACATTTTCATGTTAGATGTGCTTTCCATATTATTAATTTAGTTGTACAAGAATGTTTTTAATTTTTCTCATGTAAATTTAGAAACTCTTATATTATGTCTACAAAGTTTGAACACTTCTGCAAGTTGAAAATAAGCTTTAAGACTTTATGTGCACAATATGGGATAACTTTTAGGAGATTTGTTATAATGCACCACATAGATGGAAATATTTAATGTTAAAATCTTGTATTAGATTTTAAAATGTCATTCCTCATTATTATAATGTTAATCCGATTTTGATTATCAAGTAACTGAAAATGATTGTTTAATTGCTATTTCTATTTATGAATTTTTAGAATTATTTCGCAATGCTACATGTATTTATCTCGAGTTTATTATCCAACTTCTCCTCCAGCGCTAACAGAAATTATTAACATGTCCCATTTATTTTGTAAATATAGAATTGTCCATGGTTTTGATTATGTTGTTTCCAAAATGGAAACAAAATTTCAAAAATATTGGGGTAAAAACCTTTTTATATTGTTTGGCTTCGGCTTTTGATTCGAAGATTAAATTAAATGGTGTATGCATATTGTTGATGATTTTCTTAAAAATATGAACGTTGATAAGTAACTTAAAAGTAGAGATTCAGATGTTTTAGATTCTTTAATTACTTTGTATGAAGAACAAGTTGTATCGGCCTAACCCGATATGACCGTTCAAGTTGGTAGTAGTAGCTCTGGTCTTATGTCCAAATTATCACATGCTGCTAGCATACTAAAAAGGAAGAAACAAAATAGTCTTCCCTACCAACTCAGGAACTGTCATTATATTTAAATTCTTATAAAAAAGATGATGAAACTCCATCTTATTTTTCCATTTTAGAATGGTAGAAAATACACGAAAAAATATACCATATACTTTATTCTATAGCACGTGATATACTAATGGTCTCTGTGTCCACGGTAGCATCAGAATCTTATTTTAGTGCAGGTTCAAAGATGCTGAGCAAGAAGAGGAGCAAGATGCTGCCGGATATCTTAGAAGCTTGCGTTTGCGTTCAAGATTGGGCTAATGCAGAAGAACGAACCCAAAACTCAAGTGATGAAAGTACAGACATCTAGGGGTGGGCATACGGTTCCAAGACCCGCGGTTCCGACCCGACTCGAACCGTAAAATATTCAAACAAGCCGGTTCCTAAAATTTAAAATTTAAACGGGACGGGCCGGGGCGGGTCGTATGACACTAACGGGGCGGGGCGAATCCTATTTTCAAAATAAACGAGGCCCCGGACCGACCCGTTTCTAAATTTTGAATTTTTTTGCTATTATAGTTTATAGATAATAGAACAAATTATTGTTTAATAAACAAATTCTAGAAATTTGGAAAGACATAAGACTTGTTTTATTCTTACAGATAATAGAACATATGGAAATATTTACTATTCTAGCATTTTTTTTTAACTTTTTTTGGACCCGCGGGTCGTCCCGGTTCGGACCCGTTTCGAACGAGTCGAGCCCGTTCCGATTCTAATATTTTTTGGACCCGTCCCGCCCCGCCCCGCCAATTAACGAGTCTGGTCCGGGTCCATAAAATTTAGGCCCGGCCCGACCCGTGCCCACCCCTACAGACATCAGTGAGATGGACTTTTAGTCTTTTACCTTGGAGGACACTACTGAAGGAGGAGCTGAGCAATAGAGACAGATGGAGAACGATGAATGACGGACGATAAAAAAATACTTGTACATTTTTTATAATTCATTTATAAATGAAATATCAGTTTACAGCTTGTAATTTTTGTTACAAATTTTTATGGAAGTAAATACTTGTACATTTTCTTACAAATTTTATGGAAGAAAATACTTGTTTTTAGTTCATGTTTTATAACATTATTTTAAGTTTCTTGAGTTTTTTTAGTTTTTTAAGTTTTTTAATTTTTTAATTTTTTTTCGTTTTTTTCCTTTCATTTTTTAAAGTTGTTTAGGTTTTTTTTCCTTCATCTTTTTAACTTTTTTTTTTCCTTTTCTTTTAAGTTTTTAAAGTTTTATATTCTTTTTATAAATTATTATTTTTCATTTCCTTTTAGTTTTTTAAGTTCTTTAAAATTTTCTTTTTTTTAATTTTTTTTTGTCATTTTTAAAGTTTATTTTTTGAAAACATATAAAAAAATTGGTTTTCTTAAAACAAACCGGGCCGACCGGACCAACCCTGAACCGACCCGGCCTAGGCCCGATGAAAACTGGACAGTGGGTCAGGGCTGGGTTCGAGATTCAACGAACCAGGCCGCCCCCAATCCGGGCTGCGCCCAACCCGGCCTAGCCCAGGCCTAGTCAAACCCGATCAAAACCAGGTCCGGATCGGCCCAACTCGGCCCGTCATACCTTGACATGTGCAACTCAGACTAATAGATGCTCTTGCATGGAGGAGCGATAATATAGTAGTTAATGGAGCTGCTACAAGTAAAGGTAAGCATAGACGATTATGATTTGAAGTTTTAGGGTCTGCTTGACAATTATAGGAGTCGCGGTTATGAGGTATTTTTAGAGTACCGGTTACGAGGGATCCGATTTTGGATAATTTTTAAGTAGCGACTTTTAAACCAGTCCAATACTGTGAGCCCTTGCCCAAAAGTTTTTTTTTATATATATTAATATCATTATTAGTACTATCATTATTGCTATTGTAGTGGGTTGTCATTATAATTAAATATATGAATTAGTCATAACCATACAATAGGAGAGGAGAGTTATGCAAATCAAAAAGGAATAGGGGGCTGGATTGCAAAAACTCAAATATTCAAACTCATAGTCGATCATCTCCTCTGCTTCCTTATATCCGATTCAAGTATAGACTTAGAGATCAAACCAAAGCAGAAATCAAATCTAGGATTCCTATCTAATTTCCCTATGATCAATCCAACCCTAGAGTATAAATAGGCAGGTGGCCGACCCCAAACCCTAAACCCTTCCTGCGCCTTTCCAGGTTGTGAAGTCGATGTCGAGTGGTCTTCCAGAGCAGAATTCTCAATCCCTCAATCGGGTAATCTTCTTCCCTTTATCTTCCATGTCATAAAAGTTCCTTAAACCTAGTATTTCATCATGTTTTAAAAGGGATAACAAGTATTTGATGCAAATCCTAAGAAGAGCTGAGTTATCAGATTGGTGGGGGGTTTTAATGTCCACATCAATTGTACTGAGGGAATCGTAAAAATGACCCATAGGCAAATAGTTCGGATACTTGAAACATACATTACATGATGTCCTCCTACTACTGTAGGCAAGAAGAGGGACAGATAGGGCTTTATAGAGTTGGCTTAGATAGATTGAAACGAGATATACACTGCTATCTTGATTTCCAGCAGTGGAATGGCTCATACAGGGTTAAGTTGTGCTAGAGTTCGTGATTCAAGGCGATTCCTTGTATTAGTGTTCCAGTACATGGAGATGGTACATATACAAGCACAAAGGAATGTATATGGAAACCACCTCTGTGTCGTAATGGTGCCTATATTGCATTGGGCCTATGAAATATAGGTATCAGTCGTTTAGGCAGGAAGTTATGATAGGAACCGCATAACCTATATAGATGTACAATTCTGCAAGATTCTCAAATACTTATGATCAATGCACTTTAGTTGCCTCTATAAGATGTTAATGTTCAGAGTTGAGTTACCATGGGAATTCCCAGGTAAAGTCGAACAGCAGACACCAAAATAGTAGTAGTAGTTACAGCCAAGTATACGGTTGCGGTAACTATTAGATACATTAGCATTTAGGCATTGCCTTGAGTAATAGCAACACTAGATAGTAGCTCTGTGCAAGACGTTCCTGTGGTGCACTTATGAGTATGGAGAAGAGGTGACCTGGTACCAAGCCATATTCCTAAAGGGAATTTGGGAACCTGGGAGAGTATCTTAGCTGTACTAGGGTGAGGGATTTCATATGTACATTTGGTATTTTTCAGTGAACCATACATTGTTCGATAGCATGTTCTGAATTATCATGTTGTTACATGGCAGGTAAGCCTAGTACTTAGGAGGTATCAGAGAACCACTTAGCTTCTTAATGTTACCATGGGTAAGTATCAATGGTAGTTGAGTATCCAAGTTACACCTTTAACTACTGACATAACAGGATACGACATAGACTGGTAGGCTATGTATCAGGTTTTGGGGAAAATTATTGGTCACTATGTAGGATATAACAACAGAGACAGGGGGATGTAGGCTAGTAGGCGGCTTATTGGAACTAAGGATATGGGTACCTGTTCATGACTCCAAGGGACCGATGGCAGTACCATGCAAGCCCATTGGATAATCGAGAGAGGGTGAAAGTAGGTACATGTTTTTAGCAAATCAATGCACCTTGGTTATTGTTTTGTGACCCATACTCGAGGTTGTTCCTGTGCATATTCATAGCCACAGACTTGTGCATATGAGAGTTAGAATAGGCAAAGGCATTGTAGTGTCCCTACCTTGTCATAGGGGTTCTTCTTCTATGTAGCTGTATGAGTATCTACAAGATCAAAACCAATGTGTTGCCAGCCCCAAACTCGAGTAAGGATTGAATTCAGTGGATACAAGTTTGTGGCCTTAAATCTGAATAGCTTTCTAAAGTGCATTGGATTATTGGTATTCACTGCTCTCGAACACCCCAACAAACTTGGTCCTTTGGAATCACCCTTATGATCACCTAAAACACAGTAGAAAACATTCACAATCGTCTCCTTTTGAGTAGAGCAAAGTTCTTAAGGTCGATTGGACTGGGTACAACAGGACTGTATCAGGCATTAGGAATTGGTGCCAAAGACATAGGAAAGGAGGGTAGTAGCTGTTACAGAGGAATAGTTAAGGTGTGATACTCTCATGTATCTGTTGGTGCAAGGCACAGGGTCATGTGTCCAGTTAATATCTGCCAGGAACTAACTAGTGAGAGTTGTTGTAGGTAAGTATCAGAAATAAAGGTATGGAAGGAGGTACCAACATTCCACCTATATGTTTTCCTGGTACAGACACAAGAGATGAGAGGCACCTGTCATTTTGTGCTCACGGGAAGAAATAGGCCAATAGGATATCCCTGTTCCAGTTTCAGTCTAGGATGCACATAGGTTGCAGGTGATGGTATCAAGTCCTAATCACACCATTAAATGTTGTGAGTCAATTGCTTAGACACATGGTGTCCAGTGTTATAGAGGCCTTACATGATAGGATATACAGGTACAGTAGATTAAAGGGGTTTAACATCAACTATTAGTACTACATCATGACAGACCAGTAAAGACTCATCCTTAATAGACACTAGAACTAGAGATTACATGACGAAGTGAAATAGACAACCTAGGCCACTCATTAAACAAGATAATAAAGTTGGCTTAATTCCTATGAATATTATGTATTGATCCTTATAATTTATCAAACAGGTTACTTGGACCTCGATACGGATTTTCGAACCGTATCAGCAGCTCAGGACCACATGCAAGTATACCTTGCCTTCCTCTACAGTTTTATTTACATGCATTACATTTCACTATCCAGTCTTTTGATTGTTTATGGACATGTGCTCTTCGTATTATATACTGTTGAGTTGTTTCATTGATATATAGTCGTGTTCACGTTTGGCCTTGTAGTTCACATTTGGAGTTGTTCTCACCAGTACCTTGCTTGAGTCATGTCATAGAACGAGTACATGTAGTTGAACTACTAAATCCTTGTTATCGTTTTCTCAACCAGAGAGTCCACACTCGGGACGAGGGTTGACCAGTTGCACCAGAGAGTCCACACTCGGGACGAGGGTGTTTATCGTGTTCATTGGCACCAGAGAGTCCACACTCGGGACGAGGGTGTTTGCCTTGAACTAACCAGAGAGTCCACACTCAGAACGAGGGTTAGTAATTAGTTCAAACCCGTGAGTCCACACTCAGGATGAGGGTTTGGTTTTCCATTGATCTCGTATTCATTGTTCATCCAGCAGTTCATTTATGCGTAGTATTCTAGTGTCCGTGTTCATAGCCACTTGTCGTGTTTCTGTCTTTCTTGCTTATTTCTTACGCATGATAAAACTGTTAGATAGGCATATTTTTATGTATCTTGCTAGTCCTCTGAGGACCTGATGATCTCTTCAGGTTTAGCCGAGTTTGAGTCGGGAGCAGACGAGCGAGTTTGAGTCAGCATCAGACCATGGTGCCTTGCAGTTGAGATTGTCTTTGATTAGCGTTTGTACTCAGTTTATTTCATGTATCTTTCTATTCCGTCTAATGGTAGTGGATTTGTGTCCACCGAACGTGACTTTGATTCTGGGAAACATTCAGTCTATATTCTCTATTGTTCAGTTTTATTGACATTCATTGATCTCAGTTGATTCTTTATTATTTTGTGGATGAGAAATAGACTGCCATGATTTGTGTTTATTAGACAACGTTCTATCGCCGACACTGCGGCGTAGGCTGGACTTGGACACGTCTTGTATCCGAAAAGCGGGTGCGGGTCGTGACAAATACATGCTTGATAATTCACTACGAGCGGTTCTGATAGTTTTTTACATGAATAAAATTAAATAGGAAAGGTATCAATAGTTATAATTATATATTGTTTGTGAGGATATAAATGGAAGAAAATAATAAAGCCGTTCAAAATCCACCAATTTGGGGTGTTTATAATGTCACCCAAAAATTTATTACATCGATTTTGGAGGGTTTTTGAGCCAAACAAAATCAGTACCTCAAAAAATTAGCAAGCATGAGTTTTCATAAACGATCGGTTCAAAAATACCCCATAATCGGTAAAAATACCATTACCAAGCAGACCCTCAAAGAAAAAAATAATTTTTTTGTTAGTGCTACAAAGGATACGACCTTGAAGAAAGTAAAATGAAAGAAAAATAATTCAAACATGTATCCCAAACATTTAGGATAAAAACTTTGTTGTTGTTCTGGTTTTTGTTTTTATTTTTGCAATTTTCTTTTTCAAAGAAAAGTTGCAAAATTAGAGTCTAAGCTTGAACTCTTCTCTGAGTTCTCTTTCCATATATGCATATTTCTATCTGAAACTCCTAATCCATTAGCCTCTACTCTATCCCCCGCATCTACTTTCATTTGAAAATTCATTAGATATATCATGAATATCATCGATGATTCTCCAATGAGAGGCCAAGTAGACCCTATTGGATTTTAAATATTGATCTTCTGTCGAAATGGGAAAGAAAACATTGTTGAACTAAGGTTGTGTTTGATTGGGCTTTTTTTTTCATGAAAAATATTTCCATCACAAATTTTCCACCAATATCATAATTTTTTTTAAATTTTATGGAATTTTTTTTCCTAGAAAAATAATTCTACAAAATTAATTTCTTTTTCACATATTTTTTACCTTGCAATCAAACACACCCTAAGAATAAAACATGGAAATAAAAAGAAAAAAGAAAATAAATATAATAATTTGGAGAAGGTAAAAGAAGAAAGAAAATGTGGAGGACCTGATGACCTACTAAACCCAATTTGTGACTAGAAATTTAGGTATGGATGTTAAAGATAAAATAAAACAAACGATTTTCACGTGAAACCCAACAAAATTCAGGTCACTGTAGCGGAATCCGATCCAATCCGACACGTTGGCAGCTGAGCTGCACGACAAACTGTAGAAGTGTGGACCGCGAGAATGCAGTGGACTCACCGGTTCCTCCGATCCCACGTGTCGGGATGGGAAAACAAATGGAATTCCCCTTCCCTGTTCGTAAGAAAACAACAGATCCCGTACTCTCTCTATAATTAGTTTATCAACAAAATTGAACGACCGTCAAAAAAAAAAAAATGGAACGAAAAAAAAAAAGATAAAAATATAATAACTTGATTTATCACGACCTCTTGACTTGGTTTGCTCTCCAAGTATCGCCCGATTTCTAGTTTAATTCAACATCTCGTCCCTCTCTCCCTCTCTCTCGCTATGGCGAACCTATCGATCGTCCCCAAAATTGCGGGAAATGCCCTAACTTCTGCCGAGTTCTGGCGGGAAAACGCAGCCGGCGGCTGGGCTACGGCCGCCGCCCTCCTCCTCGTCCTCTTCTGGAAGCTTCTCAGAACTCTCTCGGGGCGTCGGGTGCTCGCTACGGTCCCTCCGAGCCCGAAACCTAACCCGAACCCCTCAACTGGGTTAGTCACAAACTCTCTCTTTTTTTCCTCCTAATTTGAGATTGTTAATTGAGTAGTTTACTTTCAAAAGTTTTGATGTTGAACAATATATTTCGGACACGGACACGGCACCAAGTTTGGAGATCGCAGTGTTTTTTTGGAGTGTCCGTGTCGCGTCCAATCCTTGTCCGGCGCGATAGGATCAATCCCTTTTTGAGATTATAACGATGAAATTGAGTACTTTGTCCTTCTTCTTCTTCTTTTTTTTTTTAGCGTAGCGGAGCTTGTATCGATGAAATTGAGTAGTTTTATTACTAAAGTTGTGATTTTTTTTTTTTACAAAAATATTCTGACACGGACGCGGTACCAATTTTCGAGTGCCCTAGTTTACTCGTGTCCAATACGTGTCTAACACGATGCGACACGGAGACAGACTCCAATTTGTGGAGTGTTTGTGCTTCCTAGGTTTGTAGTTAGTTTTGCATTCTTTTATTTTATTGGCCATTGTTTGAACCATCGTAAATTTGAGATTAGTTCTGTTCATGTGCAGGATATCAGCGATTATTTCGGATGAGGATTTGAGGGCCTTGGTTGAGGAGTTGGATGGGAAGAACCAAGAAGAAGAGACATGGGAAGATGTTGTCGAGAAAAAGAATGGTCATATAGCTTATAGTGCAAAGTGCTGCAGGCCCAAGGTCATACTAATTTCAATTGCTTAATGTGGATTAATAGTGAGAGATACTTATTCACTTTTTATTGTTAAAATAGTGATATGGTTACAAATGGGTCAATCATCTTGAATCTTTATACCATAGTCACCTGGGTAATCGCTTAGATACGTGGAAAGGGTATGGTTTTACGTTTCTTTTCTTGGTATGTTTTATGATGTAGGTAGGCTTAACTAGTACGCTTCGGTTTGCATAATAGCTGTTTATTTGTGTTTGTATATATATCTTTCTATCTACTAGGGAAGAATGCGTACCCAATCCTACAACAACTAACTTTTGCATGCTTCATTTTGACAATATTGTCTTGTATGTTACTGTTTGAACTATAGCTTTCTTTAACCTCATCTTGTAATCTTCGTATCACCCCGATCGCCACATTTGGATATCTAAATGGGTAACCTGTCAAATATGAGATTGGAAGATCTGCAACGCGGTTCCTAAGGGATAGGGGGATTTACACCTAGATAATCATGGGGACTATAAATCTACAAGCAAGGGATTTTTGAGTAAACTAAGATTCTTTAAAATAAATAAAAAATTAGAACAACAATTTGAAATAATATTACCAAAATAGGGTTTTCCAAAGTCAGGGATTCAAACTGCGGTTAAACAAAAAATAATCGTTTGACTCAGAGAGAGAGATTTCATTAGATAAGTATCATTTTCGAAACATGAATTCACTTTCTTTGACGCTAAGTTGCTCTCTCAAATGTTAATTTTCTAGTTAAAATTGTGATTTTTGGCAATATTTTTGTAAAAAATTATATATATACTCTAAAAAACAGTACTTGTAGAAGAAGGCATATATGGTAGAGCTGTCTTCAACTTAATAGTATCCAAGTAAGGATGGTATTCTACAACAAACAAGGAGATGCAACCAAAATTGAATAAAGTTTAATCTCAATATGCACAGTTATATATTTATAGTCGTATCTGTTGATATATTTATTCCTTCCCATGTATATACAGCTCGCTTCTTTATTTTTTATCAAAAAAATGGTGAAACAGAATGCAAAAAATCCTACTCTTTTTGTATCAATTTGACTACAGAAACTCAAATAAAAACTTAAAATAATAACTTGCAATATGGATGTGACACGTGGATTTCACTAACATGGAAGTGTACTTATTTTACTCTTTAGCCCCTTGAAAAAAAAAAATCAAGGATCAGATGCATGTAATCCAATGGTTTTCCATAGCCGAGTTTTACAAATTAAGAACTCATGGGTTACTCTAGGAATTTTGCTTTTGCTATCAAACTACGTTCAGTTTTCAGCAGCTTCAAGTAAAGCTATTTGACGAAATCTTCTGAAACATGCCTTATATTGGGAACAGTTCAATATAAATTGGGTTATATTAGTTTGGACACTGCTTTAAACCATGTATTTAACAGAAGCTCTCTCTTTCTATTATTGGTTACTCTTTCTTTCTGTGAGTTGTCTCACATGCTTCTGAGTTATCATAATTTGGACACTTTATTTTTTATGAAATAACAACAACAACAATAACAATGCCTTTATCCCAAAATTTTGAGCTATAGCTATTTGAATCCTTTCTTCCATTCATTAATGTTAAGGGCCATCTACTTTGTAACTGTTGACCTCACCATTTTTGAATGAGAAAAAAATGGCATAGAGGTCTGTTTTAGTGGATTCAGGTGATTGTGTTTCGGGACCCATAACTTATTTACACTCTCGTGATTTAGAATATCCTTCGATTTCTTTTAACTGTAGGGAAACTCTTTAATAGGATAGGCACTGATCCGAAGATCCATGTGATTAGTGGCTAGCGGAGATGTCATGCGACCACCTGGAGTATATATTTGACCAGGTTCTAACTGGGTAATGTCAAATTTATTGTATTATTCAAAAGAGTAACAATTATTATGCATGCATGAATACTACTCAAAGCCAATAAAGTGAAATATAGTGCTAATATGTGTAAAGGGTGACAAATAGGAATGCAATTGCTGTGAAAGAAAATATTGCCACTAGTTCACAACTACCACCGTTGCAACAACCTTAAGTGTCATGCATATGTATAAGGGATTTATGAAGAGTAGGATTATGCTCAATGATAAACCTTCAAAATAAATAGTCTTTAATCTGTCGGACATAGTTCTGCATGGGCAACAATAGAGAGTTCATGGTTCACAAACAGAGGGTGCTCCATATGACCTCTGATCTTACATGAAATAGGGAGGGCAAGGGCTGGGCTGGGGTGTGGGGGTGGGGGCTGGGCTAAGTCAATATATGACTACAGAACTACATGTAAATAGGAAAATCTTAAGGCCATATTATGAATCCATATACGACCCAACTTTGATCAGAATCCTTTGCCACAAGTATATATATATAAGGCGATGATGATTTGCCCATGGTAATGCCAAAATTTGCATTGCTGATATATAAAGATAATTTGATTTATATATATATATATATATATATATATAATTGTGCAGATGACCTCTAGCCTAGTGGTTAAGAGAGATGCATGCGGCCTGAGTGATCAGGAGTTCGAATCCCAGTAGGAGCGATTCTAGAAACAATTTACTTGGTTCCAAACCCAAATAAAGATGCATAATAACACTTAATTACAATACGAGCTTAAATATCTGAAAATACCAAATTATTTGGACATTTTGCAAGCCACCATGTCCTCAGGTTGCATAATATGATTGACAAATGAAAGGAATTGAGGCACAATTTGTAGCATTAGAGATAAAGCTTGATAGGCATATTAGATGTTATCATATGATAGATAGCCAATCTCTAATTCAGTGTGATGACCAACAGGGAATAATTTTTGAATTAAAATTCACCTACAATTTTCTATAACAAGATATGGAATTATGAGAATGTATGAGTGGATCACAACACAATCATATATACTCAGTGCCAGTACTTGCTACATGTAGAGAAGAAGCCTTATAAAATTCAAAAGGCATACAAAATCTTGTTATTATTTAACTGAGGCATCTAGATAAGGATACTTCTATCCACAACGACAAACACAATCATATAGTTATGAAACATTGGATTGGGCAAGGCAAATCAAACATGCCATACATGATCATAAAATATATAGAAAGACACATCACATGACTGAATGGATCCAAGAATTCACATGAGAAGATATGTAATTACTGATAAAGTAAAAAAATCAGGAATTCTACAAGAAATTTTTAACAAGATCCAGTGAAAAGTTATTGCAATTTGATGTGAATGTTCGACCAAATCACTCTGATACATAAAAAGAAATCACAAAATCATCAACACTTTAGCATCTAAGCAATTTGATATGTAGAAACCTAATCGACCAGGTTTGGAGAGATTTCTTGTGGACTTCAGGGATTGGCGATCTCTGTTACGTGACTCGATGATGAAGTGTGAGTAGGAGATGAAGTCCATTACCAAAATAACGGAAACAAAGGTTATGCTCAAGAGAACGGATGCTTTTCTTCTTCCTCTGGTCGAGAGATGAAAAGGTGGGGGAAATTGGGATTGATCGGCTAGGCTGTTGTGGCGGTGATCGGAAGATGAGGGTTTAGGGGTTTTATACATCTAGAAAATATGTGCAAGGATTTGGAGCTGTCGGGAGATTGAGAAGGACTAGTGGAGATAACCTAGCTATATTTTTTAGTTTTAGTTTTAGTTTCTTGGGGATAGAATTAGGGTTGTTTGGACTTGGAGGCGATTAAGGGAAAGGAAATCAGTTAGTGCTGAAGATTTTTCTCTCTAATTCAAATTTAACTAGGCAGCATATAAGGAAGTGGTACTCACTCTCGAGTCAGCGCATGAGTTAGCTCGTGTTCGACTCAGATGCGGTGAATTATCGGTCTGTATTAGTCTTGATTCGGGAGGTCGAGTCAGCTGTGGCTAGGGATGTCAATCGGCACATTGACTAGGGATGTCAATTGCACATTGAAGGTGCCAACAATAATATAGCAAATAGTACAAACTTATTTAGATCTCAAAGTTGAGTTTGTTTTTGCACACCCCTACTTCTAGCATCTCTTTTAAATAAGATCTTATCACCCTCCTAACCAATGTATCTATTGGTGGTTGTTGCACATTTCAAAGCATATACAATTTTCTTTTACCTTATTATCACACTCCTAACAGATGTACCTATTGGTTGTTGCACATGTTCAAAGCATAGACAATTTTCTTTAACCTTATTCTCAATTGTGACCACCTCCATCTTCTCACGAAAACACGCAACTCTTGTCATATTTATATTTTTCGTTGTATAGGCACTAATCTTAGCATCCTCATTTCGTGCTCATTATCTGGGCATGTTTCTTAATTGCCCAACACTTCGATCCGTAAAAGCATGTTGAAATCTGTGAAATATCTAATAGAAATTCCAGAACCAGTGACACTTTGTACTATGCACTAGTTGATAAATTTTACAGGCATATCGTGCCACCACTTAGTACCTTGGATTATTAGATTCTCTATTATCTCTGTTTTTAAGGTTGTCTTTGTATTTTTAAATTCATAAGTTTCAAAAAAAATTTCTACTTTGCTTGCACTCCCCAGCACCGTAAAATTGAATTAATTCGAAAATGCCTGACATTTATAGCCATGCTACAGGATGGTCCCTTGAAGTACCTGAGTGTTACTGTATTCGAGAAATGCTCTACTGAGCTGTTAAGAGACTTCTACATGGACAATGAGTACAGGAAAGAGTGGGACAAGACATTGCTTGAGCACAGCATGTTGCAGGTGATGAAACCAGTGGAACAGAAGTTGGGCGAATGGTTAAAAAGTTCCCCCTTCTAACACCAAGAGAGTATATTTTGGCATGGCGTGTGTGGGAAGGGAAAGATCAAACCTTTTATTGTATTATCAAGGTAAGGTATTAAATGACTTAAGAATCTATTGAATTATATGAAATGTTATAACAACATCATTGAGGATATTCTGTTGACTTCATTTCTTCCTCGACCATTTTATCATGTGCAGTATTGTTGATTCATATTTAGTTTCTGACATTGTATTATAGTAAAATAATAATAATTTAGAGTATCAATTGAAAGAACCATTAGGAAACACCTTATGGTTGTCTTGATTAATGTTTGAATCACATTCATAATTGATAGGAAATTCTAATGACTTCATCATTTCTACCTCTGGTAAGTTGTGTTGTGGCCTTTGTCACGCTATCAATTGAGTAAACCGTTTGGGAACAGATTATGATGTCCTGATTATGACTTCACTGAACTGAAGCGAAGCAAGTTATCTCTTTCTCCTTTTTTAAGATAAAGTTCTTTCTTTAGAATTGGCTAAGATCCTATCTCTCATGTTAGCTATGTGAGCTCAACATTTATTTTCAACTTGTAAAAACTTAAGAATACGTAGTAAGTAATTGCAATATATGTTATATTTATGTAAGTTAGTAAGTAATTGCAATATATGTTATATTATGTAAGTTATTAATTATATATCACTTTGGTGCAACGATCTATGGGTTGGACTGCTGGCAATTAAGAAACATGCAAATATGAGCATAGCTAAAATGAGAATGCAGAGATGGATGCGAAGTTGAGAGATACAATAACAAATGAGTGCTTTCTTATGAAGTTGGAGGTCTTGTCAATCGTGTAGTAGTGAGGGGAAATCGTTGGAGAGGTTTGACCATGTGCAACATAAACAGAAACCGATGTATAAATTGGCCAGGAGTAGGATCTTAGAGGATTTGCAAGATTTAGGGTTGAGCCTAAACAAAGTTGAATTGAGTCTATGAAAAGGGAGAATGGAAGAAAATGATCCATGTCTTCCCTAAATTTCTTATGAGGGTGTCATTATTGTTGTATTATATCATAGTCGCCATAAGCTTAGATAGAACATAAACAAAAGAATTATTAATGTAGAAGCAAGAAAGTCAATTATCAATATTGGTTGACTAGATATGAATGACATCAGAACTGGATGTGCCAATTAAAGAACCTAGGATTTGTGAAGAGGGAATACCCTACTTACTATCATATAAAGGTATAACATTTGTTTTTTCCGCCAAGGACTGTTCTAGGTACAGGGCATTGGCCGCCTTACACAAAAGAAGTGAGATGAAAACATGCATCCTTAGAGTTATTGTTTCGTGAACAGAGTTCACTTGATATTCCTCTGGGTATTTTGCTTTCAAATTTATATACCCCCCCTCCAATAATACGGAGTTCCATATTTAACGTCCACTTTTGATAGTTATTACAAACTACAACTGCCGCTAAAGAGAAAGCCAATACACTTGAATGTTTACACTATAATATATTTTACGTGGACTATTTAGATTACTAAATCTAACTCATTAATCATTAGAACTAGATCTAGTTTGTATGCCTTTTCCTAGAAGAACAAACAATCATAATGGAAATCTGATATCTGATTTTAGATAGGGAGAGCAACATAATTATATTCATTGATCAAAATGGTATGTTCACTAGTGGCTAATAGGCCAGCTCCAGCATTGATGCCATTGATCAGTGCATGAACTCAGATTTGGATCTGTAATTTAGTCAATTTGAGCTCCAGATGGCTCGAAAGAACAGTAAAATATGGCCTAGTTCAATCTTCTAAATAGTATTCTGTTTATCTTGTTGACACTTACTATTCTTTCTATATTCCTTACGAGTAGATTTTCAGAAGATAACTAATCTTTGTGGCCTTCATATTCATGGCAGGACTGTGAACATTCTCTTGCACCGCGTCAAAAGAAGTATGTCCGGATTGGTTATTATAGATCTGGCTGGCGCATCAGGAAAGGTAAGCAACCCACTCGTCATGCTTTTATTATTTACACAAGTTGTTTAGTATGTCTCGTAAAAGGAAAATGCATAGGTATCTTTCCTGCACTATACATACTTCCAGTCCTTATGATTTTAGATTCTAATTTTAGTACAGGGGTGAGCGTTTGATTTATTCGGTTTCAACTGAACAGGAATAGTCAAAATCGAATAAACTAAAATCCTAAAAATCTAAAACAGAAATCGAACCGAACCAAATAACTATTCGGTTTGTTCTGTTGGACTATTTCTATTGTATAATGGGTAGAGTCCAAAGTTGAAATCATGGTTAAATAATATTAAAAATTATGATTTTTATACGCACATTTGTTGTATTTGCGTCCAAAGTTAGATTAGTTGTTAATTGCCAAAATGGTTTCAAAACACATAAATAGAATTCTTTCTTACAAATATACACATTTTAATTACAACATATGCATAGAATTGAGAATATTTACATAATTGTACAAGTCTTATTCCGTTTTTGACCGAAATAGAAACTCAAAACTGAAACCGAATAATTTTTTTAATAGCATCTTCAAAACCAAAACCGAACCTAATCTTCTTATTCGGTTGGGTTCGGATTGGGTTATCGGTCCAAAACCGAATAATGCTCACTCCAATTTTAGTATTCAAGTTAGGATACTAAGGCTCAATTTGGTTCTTAAGCAAGCAAGGTAAGGAATATAAGTAAAATGAGTCACGTAATTGCTTTCCCTATAGTTAATAAAAAGTGAAGGATGGAAAAAAGAAATCGAGACAATTATAGTTGTAGTATCATGGTCATAAGAATTATTGCCAAATAAAGGTATGCAAATGAATTGTTTCATCTCTCTTTTCTTTCGACATCCTTTTCCTTCCACCTCCCATGTAGTGAGAGTTCCACTCATGTACATTCTTAGTTATGAAGACTATCTTGGCTTTTGCCATTCAGCTTATCTTACTGTGATTCTATAAGCATTCAATTTGTCTTCATCAGCATGAACAAGTAATTAGATGCTCACTGGTAGAGAGATTTGATGCATGGTATTTATGAGCTTTCTTGTCATTTTCTATACTTGCTTTCTCTCTTCTTCATGTATGATGATTTTTAAATAATTTGGATTGCAGTCCCAGGTCGGGATGCATGCGAAATAACAATGATGCATCAAGAAGATGCTGGTTTGAACATAGAGATGGCCAAGGTGGCTTTTGCAAGAGGAATATGGAGTTATTGTGTAAGATGTATAATGCGTTGCATGCATATTCTTCCCGTAACCACAACAGGTCGACCTCAGTTGCTACCATGCTCAGGCTTATTCAAAGGGTTAGTGCCCTTCTATCACACCATATAATTTGAGTTATGCAAACTAGAGAAATTAATGAAAGGTTGAACTACATACATAGTTTCTCCACTTACGATGACATGACACTTTGGTTGATATTTATCGTTTATGACACCACACTTATAATTTGAATTACATAAACTATAGAAAGGTTGAACTGGGTACTTGGTTCTCCTCTTATCATGATATGGAATCAACGCATTGGCTGATAATCTACACCTTATTCATAATCCAGCTTTCGGAGACCTGTGGTTGATGTTTTTCTTGAACTCTTTGGGCTTCTGACTTTCCAGTGAGCAGCATCTGGATTCGACTTTTAAGATGATATGATAGGAAATTTACAACTTAAAAAAGCATGGTGACACGTGGATAAGAGAACCTTATCTCTCTGTTTCCTTTGGACATTTTTGTTCTCTAGTTTCTGCCATCAAATTGCCCTTCCATGTCTTCCCTATAGGCACATCGTTTTCAAGTTAGACTTTGTGCCCTTCCAGTTGATGTTTCAGCATGACTGTGACATGCCTAATGAATGCTCCATTGTTGATTCCTGTTCCCTGTTCTGTATTGTTTTGGCAATAAATTATCATGAACTTACAGTTCTGATGAATGATGTTCTCTTGCTCTCTCAGGTTCCTCCGGCAGTGGAGACTGAAGCAGCGACAACTAGTAAGGGCCTTTCTGAGATTCCAGCCAAGAGGAGTGTCCCTGGCAGGCAGTCAACTGGAAGTGTAACAACAGAATGTAAAATCTTGCGGAAGCCTTCAAAGAAGTTTATAGCGAACGGGCTGCTGCTTCTCGGTGGTGTTATTTGTCTGTCTCGAGGCCGTGCCACTCTTGGCACTCAGCTGGCGATGGCATGCATTTTAAAGAAGGTCATGAAGCATGCACCAGCTTCTGGTCAGGCTGCGCCTGCACTAAATGCAAGGGCGAGGCGTGAGCCCAGCCATAGTGATTGATGCAGTGGCTCAAACGCCAGTCAGTCTACATACAGTGTGTAATATTAAAGTTTACCGACTATTTTGTTTTACTCATCTTGTGTTGGGCTAAGCCGCAAAAGTCTATATGGGTTCCTTAAGTTTCTTGTGTATGTATATTAGCACAACCAATGTAAGATTTTGACAAATATAATGGAGCATTTAACTTTACTTTT